>VXCM01003472.1:19038-37203 GCA_014773175.1 Lucifuga dentata
TTACACATATGATGCTCTTTTCATCCTCTGAGTCTGTGTAGCTTCCATTGCGTGTTGCATCTTATCTCAAGCTTCTTGCTAATAAAGCACAAAACATGTTGAACGAGACTACCAAACAACGGTACCATACCGGTATATGAAACGGTGCTTTTATAATCACAGCTTTGACCAATCACAGCAGCTCTTACTGGCTGCTGCAAAATGTGCTGATAAGATGTTTAGTCAGGAAATATCTCATTCTAAGGTCTGATTTAAACTATTTTCATGGGTAGTGGTAATGGTAGTATTTCCACCTGGAAATTTCCTTCTCTGGGATAAAATCTGAATTTCTCGTGTATAAGCCGACCCCCGATTTACTTTGTGAAATTTGGTAATAAAAACTTGGTTTGTATGGTATTATTTTAGTGGGGGCGACGGGTGAAATGTTTTCCATCATGGGATGATGGGTTGATTTCAGTTATCAAAATATCATGATAGCCTGAATGGTCCTAAAGTTAACTAATATGATTTTCTAACTTTACTGAGGGCGTTCTCACACCTAGTTTGTTCTGAGTGTTTGTTCTGGATCCTGGAGCGTGTCTGCACCAGAATAGGGGTCCTGGTTCGTTTCCAGTAGAACTGTGGAGCCGTTCGTTTGTGGCGACATAATAATCCACACTAGTCCGTGTGTGTGTGTGTGTGTGTGTTCATGTGTGTTTTCAGCAATTTGCTGTTTAATACACCAGCTGTCTCATGGAGGGTTTTATTTCATGCTGCAGGTGAAACATGTCACTTTTCCAGTAGGGCTGGACAATATGAAACAGTTTTTATTGCAATATATTTTTCTTCGTTGGTTGATATGGATATATATATAAATAACCAGAATGATTTTTTTTTACCTTCTTATCCACAGCGTCTTTCTCTGGAACAGTAACGCTGCTGCGCTTTACTTTCTTCATCATCATCTGATTTTTTTTTTTCCTCTGGTGTCTCATCTTTCTGACATCTCTGTCTGACTTTCACTCACATATCAACACGGGCTGCTGCGTGTTCACCGTTAGCTAAACGCTGCTATGAGGAAGTGGGCAGGGCTGTTATTATGATGCTGCCACCTGATTGGCTAGTTTGCTCCAGTTCTGTCAAGCTATTGGCTGTTTGAGCTGTCATTAACTTCCTGTATTCACTATTTTCTATCAACTTTATGTTGACTTCCTCATTTTTAAATTGAAGATTGTTTTATATATTGATGCAATTATATATCGTTTATTGTCCGGCCCTATTTCCCACAGATTTTAGACTGAAATTATGTGACTTCCTGCCTGCCAGTCGACAGTTTGGCATAAAAAATGTTTAGTTTTTAATCTTTGTGTACTAGCTGCTCTCCTGCCTATTTAACAGCACTTACACAATTCAAAATGCCATCACAGCATAATCATAACAGGATTTTTTTTTTTTTTTTTTTTNGTTTTTTTTTTTTTTTCACCAAATGGTGCAGGCCTTGTGTGACTTTTTCAAGAAGTGATATGAGAGTCAGCAGTATGAACTGACAGCAGAGGCTGCAGCATGTCAGAAAGTGCCGGCTGTTTTTGTTAAACGCTGGTGTTTTCTGTCTCACACAGGTAACACGCGCCGAAGACTACATACTAGTCATATGTCCCTATCTGTCCTGCTTCTGTGAGCTAAGTCCACAGTCACCTGTACAGCTGGAACCCGTTATCAGCAGACGTTTTATTACTCCTGACGTGCCCACGTTACATAAAGAAATGAAGCGGTGCATTTATTTGCACTCACCATCCTGGCTCTGTCAGAATGTCTGGCTGTCAGATAGTTGAACAGTGGCTGAATCCTCCTCTCCACCGTCGAGGCGGGGCGGGGACGGCTGTGTCCAACAAAAAGGTGAACATGTGGAAGAATTTCATTTCACTCTCAGGCTCTCGTTTTTCTTTCCGGCACCATGAAAACAACAAAGTGAATGTTTGGTGTTTCTCATTTACATCCTCACAAAAACACACAGAAGACACACAATAGTGAAACTTTGTGCCGTTATCCCTGTTTATATGAGTAACAGCATCAAGATAACAGAGACAAAGACACACACACACATACACACCTCCTGCTCTCCCTATGAATAAAAATCTTTTTGTCCCACCCTTCCAATTTGGCATTCTGAAAGGACCATACCACCATTTTGCTTGTTTGAGCCTAATATAGTTAATTTTCATACACCGTAACATTACTGACAATCATTTCCCAAAGCATACTACTGGAACGGTGAATTAATTTAAAAATGTTTTTCCTACCTTCCAGACCTCCATTGGTTTCAGTTCATTCTGCTATTAAAATCAACTTGTTGATACTTGAAACGTTCTTGGGATAGGTAATCCATCATCACCAACAAGACGTGTATTCAGGTTTTTTTTAAAGTTATGTAATTTTAGTGTTTAAGCTCAATAAAAAGCGTGGAGTGAATGTATGCCTCCACCGGGGAATATAGTCCCAAAAGAAGACCTGCGTTTATGGAAAAATTTAAAGGACCGTGACTTCATAAGGCTGTGTAACTATTAGCAGGAGAAACATGGATTTTTAAGGTGGGTGTATCACTTGAATATTTGATTTTGAAAGATTAAGAGATTTTGCAAAATATCAGGAAAGCTGAAATACGGTTTTATCCTTTGGGAAATGATTGTCAGTAACGTAACGTATAAAAATCGAACATATTAGGCTCAAACATGCAAAATGGGTGGTATGGTCCTTTAACCTACAGTGCCACCATTGAAGTATGCAATCGTCATGAACGTGTCAGAAGCATGAACGCAGGACGTGCACAGTCTGCTCTGAAGATGTCCGCGTTAAGCGTAAACCACATGAACAGAATTAAAGGTAAAAGGTGTGTGCTTTCACATGTGGAGTCACGTGCACGCACACTCTTCCTTATCAGTTCTCTCTTTGTTTGCCGGTAGCAACATGCTACCACAGCAGCTGTAACACAAACAACATGCCAGGAGATAAAGATGCAGCAGAACCGTCATCTTTACTGATGCAGTGATCTGTCAGCTCATTAACGTTTCAGCAGCTCTGATGATTACACACATCCATGCTGCACCATGTACAGTAGCAGAGAAAAGGCTGTTTTTGCCGGTGAATCATGAAATCCCTTTTTGGCATCAATAAGTATTATGTATCATTTTACAACGGCACGTTACTATACCTGTGTGTCCATGATCCCAGGCTTTGACAGTAAAATATGTAACAGCTGCATTGAGTATATCAGCCAAAATATGACTTAAAGGACCATACCGCTGATGTTGTGTGTTTGAACTCCTGCATACATGTTACGTTACTGATAACCATTCCTCAAAATATAAAATATTTGAATTGTTTTTCCACCCTTCCAGACTACCATTGGTTTCAGTTCATCCCACTACGCTATAAAAATCAACTTGTAGAGACTTTAAACCAGGGTACTGATGCAACTCTTAAAGGTCCACAAAGCAAATTTTCAATAAGACAAAGGTCCATTTAAGGTCAGTCATTGTGTGTGTGTGTGGGGGGGGGGGNGGGGGGGGGGGAGGCTTAGGCTGTCCTTATGGCCAATCCATCCTGATCAAGCTAACTGCCAAAACTAGCTATGCTGTAAACTCTCAATGAGCCCAACGGCATGTCAACCCATCGTTGTCATGGAGATGACGGGACGCTAATTGTGATTGGACCAAAGCAGACATTCTGACACAGACATGGAGCAGTCAGACATTCTGCTGCCTGCAGTGGAGAAAGCAGATCATTTTGATTTGTTGCGTCGCAGCGATGTCTCACAGATAATAAAATAATACATATGAAAAGTATAATTTGCTCCGATTCTGGAGACAGTGTGGTTCGGATCCAGACTGGAGTCTGGATTATGAGGATGTCTGCTTTAGACACGCTTGAGATGAGTAATCCATCACAGCAAACATGAGGTCTTTATTTTTATTTTTTTGTCAAAGTAAATAAAATCTAAGTAAAATATATCTATATATATATATGTATATACACACACATAGTCCCAACTTTTATTAAGAAATTAAAAATGGCCGTGCCTTGAATATTTGGACATACGTATTAGCAGGTGAAACATTGAATTTTAAGGTGTGTATCACCTGAACATTTGATTTTGAAGATTAGAGCATTTGGCAAAATAACAGGAAAACTAAAATACAGTTTTATATTTTGGAAACTGGTTGTCAGTAATGTAATGTGTATGCAGGTTGCATGTATTGGCTTAAACATGCAAAATCTCTGGTATGGTCCTTTAAGTTAAATTTTTACAACTCTTTTATTTAAGGAACTGGAAAGATAACAAGTAACAGGAAAAAGTTGTCCTTTCCTTTTTCCAGTGGACTGTTCCACTCAGTAAAGATGTCCTCTGAGAACTCTGTCCCACCACAGAGACAAAGAGACAATGAAATGACTGAACTAACCAGCATTTATGGCTTTTTTCTACCTGTTCTGTTTGTCATCGTTCCTGAACTTTTGCCAAGAAAGCCCAGGAGAATCCTAAAAAGAGCTTGACAGATAGATAGGTAGATGAGAGAGAGAGAGAGAGAGAGGGAGATGGATGGATGGATGGATGNTTGACAGATAGATAGGTAGATGAGAGAGAGAGAGAGAGAGAGGGAGATGGATGGATGGATGGATGACCTCCAAAGCTTTGAGAAGCAGCCTGTGTTGCAGCAGTTAATATGGAGGCTTGTTTGCTAAAGTAATGACTGTTAGTTTGATCAGGCTAAGCAGGAAGTGCAGCAGTTAGCGCTGAGGTCATGTCATTGTGAAAAACGCTGCAGTTCTGCAGCTGTCAGGAGGATTTGGCTGGACGTCCCGCAATCAGGCGTCCTGCTGAGACGCCTGACTGCTGGCCAGAGCTCATCAGCCCTTAATAATGAGCACGGGCATGATGAAGGAGTAATGCAATAATATCATACATGAAGTCTGTCATATTATCATATTAATCCAAATGAAGAGAGAGAGAGAGACTGGCTGAACACAGTGAGACATGAAGACATTGAGACAATTCCTCCCATGCATCAACAAGCTGAGTCCTCACACACAACACAGCAGTGTACTGTATACAGTGTGTGTGTGTGTGTGTGTGTGTGTGTGTACATTAAGTATTGACAGGACTCTTGTCATGGTGTTATCTAACCAAGGACATTTCAGGTGGACAGCATAGATTGTTGCAGTGGCTCATGGGAAGCTTTTTTCTTTTCCGTACGTAGAGTGTTTGAAACTAACACTGTGCTCATATTCACTAACACGTTTCCTGAGGACCACAGAGCCTGTCCACAGACGTCCACAGGCCCTGACCTGTACTTTACACAACATGTGGCTGTCTGCTGTTACGCTGTCACATCAATGACGAGCAGCTCACTGAGGTGATGTCCTTATTACACACACACACACAGTGTAGCAGCTGTGTGTATAGTGGTAGTTTGTGCAGGGTGATGTCTTACACAGCTCCTCCTTAAACAAATGACAGTCTAACAGCCCATTCAGTTTAAAGGACCATACCGCCATCCTGCTGTTTGACCCAATACATAAAACCTGCAGACGTTACCTTACTGGCAGCCAATTTCCAAAACGTAAAACCATAATTTAGTTTTCCTCTGATTTTTTTTAGTTTTCCCTCTGATTTTTTCAAATCCCCAAATCTTTCAAAATCAAATGTTCAGGTGATACACACCTTAAAATTCAATGTTTCACCTTCTAACACTTNTTCAAAATCAAATGTTCAGGTGATACACACCTTAAAATTCAATGTTTCACCTTCTAACACTTATGCGTGATTGTAGAAGGCACAGTCAATTAAGTTCTGTGTAAAAGCATCTTTTCTTGGGACTATATTTCCTGGCGGAGGCATACGTCGCCTTCTGTGCAGCTCTGTGTTTGATCAGTTAAATGAAGTTACAAAAACCCTAACAGAAGTCCTGTTCTCTGTGATGGATTCTTTATCTCAGCACGTTTCAAGTCTCTATTAGTTGATTTTATGTTGTACTGGAATGAACTGAAACCAATGTTAGTCTGGAAGGTAGGAAAAACAATTCTATAATGTACCTCTAAAAGCAGTATATTTTGGAAAATGATTGTCAGTAATGTAACGTGTACGCAAGTTTTATATATTGGGTACCAAACATGCACGTTCGCCGGTATGCTCCTTTAAATTCTTTGTATTAAAGCAGCACTTTGCATAAAACTGTTACATGCAGCATTTTAACACAAATAATCCCCATTCTAACTGAAACATTAGTGTAACTAATATAAACACATTAGCTTTGTGTGGCTCCATTTAGCCACATACGCAGACTTACAGAGCGTACTTTTAAATTTTAGCAGAGATCCAAAGATACTAGATATATCAGGTGGGATCTTGGGTATGTGTAAAAAAAACAAAAAACATATATGTTTAAAAAAAAAAAGAAAAATCATGCCAGACAGTATCTAAAAACACACATAAAATCACGTTTGGAAGTCATGATGAGCTGATCGGTATCGATCTCGCTGATTGGTTCCTGCTGTTCAACATTTTTACTGAAAAACAGAATCAAAGCACTTAAACCTGGTTTACGTTTAACGCGGACGCGAGGCGACATAAAAGCTTATACTTTCTGCATGGACATTTGCACGGGTGTGAACTGATACAGGAACGTTACAAGCAGACGCGTGGACTTAACAAAACGTGGAGGCAGAGGAAAGAGTTGTTAATGAATGAAGAGGAGGAGCTGCTGTTACTAGCATTTGCTGCAACACGCTTTCCTCTGTACCTCTTCCTATCTCCTAACATGGATCATCATTGAAGGCACGTTTACGCCTCACAAGCACCATCCGTGTTCAAAAACTGAGTGTTGCATCACCATGCGATCGACCCTCCAAACCAGCCTCTGCAACCAGCTGTTATGGCTGCAGTTACATCAGATTTCCCTGTGCCTACTGTCTCATCTGCGTTAAGCATAAACCAGGCTTTGTTTCTGTGCTTTATTTGGGGACTATATATATAGTCCCCATACAGTCCCCATATAAATAAATATATATATATATATATACATATATACAGGTGCATCTCAAAAAATTAGAATATCATGGAAAAGTTCAACATTTTTTGTCAGTTATTTCAGAAAGTGAAAACTGTATATATTTTAGACTCATTACATGTAAACTAAAATGTCTCAAGCATTTCTTGATTTTAATTTTGACAATTACGGCCTACAGCTCAAAAAAATAGAAAAAAACGTATCTCAAAATATTAGAATATGTCATATCAAGTTTGAGTAAATCACTATTTATGCAGTATAAATACCATGAATCTCTCGGTCAGGTTCAGTACACACTACCGCAATCATGGGGAAGACTGCTGACTTGACAGTTGTCCAGAAGACACTCATTGACACCCTCCACAAGGAGGGTAAGCCACAGAAGATCATTGCTGAAAGGGCTGGCTGTTCACAGAGTGCTGTATCAAAGCATATTCATGGAAAGTTGACTGGAAGGGCAAAGTGTGGTAGGAAAAGGTGCACAAGCAAGAGGGATGACCGCAGCCTTGAGAAGATTGTCAAGCAAAGCCGATTCAAGAACTTGGGGGAGCTTCACAAGGAGTGGACTGAGGCTGGAGTCAGTGCATCAAGAGCCACCACACACAGACGTGTCCAGGAAATGGGCTACAAGTGTCGCATTCCTAGTGTCAAGCCACTCCTGAACCAGAGGCAACGTCAGAAGCGTCTTACCTGGGCTAAGGAGAAGAAGAACTGGACCATTGCTCAGTGGTCCAAAGTCCTCTTTTCAGATGAAAGTAAATTTTGCATTTCATTTGGAAATCAAGGTCCCAGAGTCTGGAGGAAGAGTGGAGAGGCACAGAATCCAAGTTGCTTGAAGTCCAGTGTGACGTGTCCACAGTCAGTGATGATTTGGGGTGCCATGTCATCTGCTGGTGTTGGTCCACTGTGTTTTATCAAGTCCAAAGTCAACGCAGCCGTCTACCAGGAGATTTTAGAACACTTCATGCTTCTGTCTGCTGACAAGCTTTATGGAGATGCTGATTTCCTTTTCCAGCAGGACTTGGCATCTGCTCACAGTGCCAAAACTACTCGGAACTGGTTTGCTGACCATGGTGTTACTGTGCTTGATTGGCTGGCCAACTTGCCTGACCTGAACCCTAATAGAGAATCTATGGGGTATTGTCAAGAGGAAGATGAGAGATGCCAGACCCCACAATACAGATGAGCTGAAGGCCGCTATCAAAGCAACCTGGGCTTCCATAACACCTCAGCAGTGCCACAGGCTGATCGCCTCCATGCCACGTCGCATTGATGCAGTAACTCGTGCAAAAGGAGGCCCGGCCAAGTATTGAGTGCATAAATGAACATACTTTTCAGAAGTTTGACTTTTCTGTATTATAAATCCTTTTTTTGACTGATCTTATGAAATATTCTATTTTGCGATACTGGATTTTTGATTTTCATGAGCTGTGAGCCATAATTATCAGAATTAAAACAAAAAAAGGCTTGAAATATTTCAGTTTATGTGTAAGAAATCTAAAATATATGAAAGTTTCACTGTTTGAGTTAAATTACGGGAAAAAATGAACTTTTCCATGATATTCTAATTTTTTGAGATGTACCTGTAGATATATATATATATATATATATGTAAGACAAGGGACAAAAGATTTACTGTGCATGTGTGCGTGTGTGTGTGTGTATTTTGAAGGCATGACCAGGGTGAAGGCCATATCTCAGATACTGTCTTTAGAAAGTAAGATGGGAGTGAAGGAGTCTCAGTTAAAGAACACGTTTGTATCAAAGGTCAATATGGATGATGTTTGTGTGTGGCTTTAATGAGATACCTGTAATTAAGGAGTGTCATAACCTGTCACCCAATGATTCTGTACCACATCTTTCAAAGTTAAGAATGATTCATGATTTGTGTGTAAAAGTAGAAGTAGAGATGCGTGCCAGAACTTGTAAGTTTTTGCTTCTTGTGGTGTGTTTGAGCATTAATAAAGTGTAATGATACTGTAAGGAGAATTTGTCTCGTTCCCATTAGTTGTCATAGGTGGTGCAATTTGCCACGACAGCGGTTCTCAAATTGAGCTGTGCCGGTAGAAAGTAGTCCATGTGCTGGATGTGCTCCGGTCCAGCGGCAGGATACACTCTGGGTGCAGCAGCATACGCTCTGGTCCAGTGGTCTCAATCCGACCCCGTACAGCTAACAAAGCTAGCTCAGAGGATATGCAGAACTCCATTATGGCAGGCTGCAGTACACACCATAAAGACCGGCCTGTTCTGAACATGTTTTCAAGAGGCACTGCACGAGTCTATCTATCTATCTATCTATCTATCTATCTATCTATCTATCTATCTATCTATCTATCTATCCATTCTCATACTATGACCAATTTCACAAGTATTTATTACTGTGTTCCAAACATTCTGCAGCTATGTTGCTTGCTATCAAAACGTATGGCCAGGCCTCCCCTGCATTGAATGATGATGGTGCAAACTGAAGTATCATTGGTGCCATGGTGATGAAGATGAAATCAGGGTTGCTGCTATCATGAATCCGTCAGGCCTCAGCATGCTCCATGTGAACCAGCCCATCTGACTCGGCTGAAATCACTCGTCTTTATGCCTTTTCAGAATGCCCACACTCAGGTGTCTTGTGTGTCTGTGTGCGTGTTTGTGTGTTTGTGCGCATGTCTTTGTAATGTTGGCATGATTAATCATATAAACAGGGATAAACGTGCACACTTTCACGTCAGGCGAGGGAATGGTTGTTGAATTTTGTTTTATAATAGTTAGTTTGATAACCTCTTAATCATACAAACATGGATAACGGAGCACTTTCATTTTACTTCTGTCCTCAGAGGGTTGATGCTGTACAGCATTCTGCAGACACAATGATGGAAAGAAAAGAGCTTGAGACAGATTAAAACTCGACCTATTTTCACAGGCCGGTCGATGCATGAAGCATTCTGCCTGTCAGATTGACAGATTCGCAAAGTTACAAATTTTGACGGTCACCCCAAGATGGATTGAAGCATGGGAGAGGGTGTTTCTGATGATATCCAAAAATCAGGCCTTACTGCAGCACCACAGTGTATACAGTGTAGTGGTATAGACGTATAGGGAAAACATGAAGGCTTTAAATGCATCTCATACCATTGGATCAGAGTATCGTGTTTGGACAGAAACGCAGCTGGAAATCAATGGGTGGCTCATGTTTCCAATCTAACCTATCATCACCCATGCCTGCAAAAACAGGCTCAAAACAGCAGGAAGTTCAGAGTTCATTCCAGCAGTAAGGACTTGTTGTGTTATGCAGGTAGACGGTGAATATCAAAGGTCTACACACCCGTAAAATGTCAGTGGAAGTGTGTGAATCCTATGGAATTTGACTTTTTTTCTAACTCTCACACAAATTCAGCTCAGGTTGTTTAAGATTTCAGTTGATGTCAGAAATGAAGGACCTTTTGCTTTAAATTTAGATTATTCTGGTTAGTATATTAAAGTGTGTGAATGTCTGATAGAGCAGGTTTCAAATCTTAAAGCAATAAAAATTACAACACTTTAAAGCTCATTCCAGTGTTCACACTCACCTAGGCTACATTTACAATACAGGCTGTGATGCAAGATTCAAATTTATTTAACCTACATCAGATTTTTTTGGAAAATGCATTTACATCTTCGTTTAAAAGTTTTTTAAGTGGCCCATATCTCATACCAGTGAAAACAGGTTGAAAATTTACTTGAGGCAGTGGCCAGGCATCCAAACCTGCCTCTCTTGCTAATAGTTACACAGCCTTATGAAGTCATGGTCCTTTAAATTTTTCAATAAACGCAGGTCTTCTTTTGGGACTATATTCCCCGGTGGAGGCATACATTCGCTCCACGCTTTTTATTAGCTTAAACACTAAAATTACATAACTTCTAAAAAAAAACCTGAATACACGTCTTGTTGGTGATGATGGATTACCTATCCCAAGAACGTTTACAGTATCAACAAGTTGATTTTAATAGCAGAATGAACTGAAACCAGTGGAGGTCTGGAAGGTAGGAAAAACATTTTTAATTCACCGTTCCAGTAGTATGCTTTGGGGAATGACTGTCAGTAACATTACATGTATGAAAATTGAATATATTAGGCTCAAACATGCAAAATAGGTGGTATGGCCCTATAAATAGAAGCTTTGCAGCAACATGAAGCAGCTAAAAGGTCTCAACAAGCTCCACATGATGCCCAGATCAAAAGAAACTCCAGAAGAAACTGAAATCTATCAGTCTGAAAGGGTTCAAACTCATTTCTGAGGCTCTGGGACTCCAGCAAAACACTGTGAGAGTCGTTACCTCCACACGGAGAAAACACAAACAGCCGTGAATCTTCCCAGGAGGCCCAACAACCAAAACTTCTCCAAGAGCATCGACGACTCATCCAGGACCCAGAGGATCATCTGCAGGCCTCGCTCGCCACGGATAAAGTCAGCATTCATGATTCCACCATCAGAAAGACGAGGGACTAATGAAAGAGGCGGGGCTAAAATGAATCCATGGAGAGCTGCAAATGAAAACCATGACTAACCAAGAGGAACAAACAGACTCGACTCACATTTACCAAAAAACACCAAAAATACCAAAAATACATCATGTACTGCAGGCACAGTCACAATGTGAGGCGGTTTGATTCCCATTCTCATTATTTTCCCTTTTTCATTATTAAATTAAATTATCTAACTATAAAGAGACAGAAATCACTGTCTGTGGCACCAACATCTCTAGAACCCGGCACTGTATGAAGCTGAAATTCAGCAGGTTTATTGCTCAGGACCTAAGGACGTGCAGTGTCATGTGTGAAGTTGTTTGGATGAACGGTTCTCAAATTCAGCTGAGGTGGTAAAAAGTAGTCCGTGTAGTAGGATACGCTCTGTTCCACGGGCATTATGTCAGGCTGCTGCTCACACCATAAAGTCTGGCCCAGTCCGAACAGGCATGTTTTATGTGAGTGAAGTTGGCTCAGCCACTTTCTTGAAATAATGAAAGAATAGTGTCATTCTTTTGTGCTGAAAAAATTATTGTTTGTGTTGCCTTCATTTTTAAGATATTAACAGTTTAATAAAGGTCACCCAGAGGTCAAGCAGCTCAGCCACTTTGTCTGATTCGAACCAAACCAGTTTCATTTGTTAGTGCTACCTTTGTTCTGATTTGTGCTGAAAAAATTGTCATTTGTGTTGCTACCACATATGAGATATTAACAGTTTTCAAATGATTATGTCATCAGCTCTGTTTGTTCACATTGTTTAAGTACAGTGTAATGGTTTTATTTCTTTTATAAGAAACATGTTATGTGTATTGTGTTTCATGTTTTGTGTAGGAAGTCAGGTATACCAAGGTAAGAACTATCAACCACAAACTTTTTTGTAATGAACGCAACATCTAAACAATAACGGAGCTTACGCTGTGTGCTGTTGTGTAGGACACCAGATGCCGACACTCCACCACAAACACGACAGTCTTTAAAATAAGAAAATTATTATTGTGCTTTTATCATCAAAGTATAAAGTGACAGTTATAATAACAATAGCATATCTCATATTATTACAACTGTCACTTTATACTTTGCCATAATATCAAAATAAGATGCCTAATTTGTATTTTATATAGCAGAAGGATAGGGATTACTAACTGCTGAGTCGTGCTGATCAGTAAATCGGTAAATAATGGGAGAAATTTAAGAGAGTTACACAAACAAAACTTTTAACAGCACAAACCAGCACAAACAAAACACAAACCAAACAAGACACAAATAGCAGTAACAAATGAAACTGTTTTGGTTTGAATCAGACAAAGTGGCTGAGCTGCTTGACCTCTGGGTGACCTTTACTAAACTCTTAATATCTTCAAAATGAAGGCAGCACAAACAATATTTTTTTCAGCACAAACAAAGCTCTAAAGAATGACACTATTTTTTCATTATTTTAAGAAAGTGGCTGAGCCAACTTCACTCACATGACAAAGTGGCTGAGCTGTGACCTCAGATGACCTTTGATATAACTGTTAATATCTTGAAAACGGTGGCAGCACAAATAATAATTTTTTCAGTACAAATCAGCACAAACAAAGTACTAAAGGATGAAACTGGTTTGGTTCGAATCAGACAAAGTGGCTGAGCTGGTTGACCTCTGGGTGACCTTTACTAAACTGTTAATATCTTCAAAATGAAGGCAGCACAAACAATATTTTTTTCAGCACAAACAAAGCTCTAAAGAATGACACTATTTTTTCATTATTTTAAGAAAGTGGCTGAGCCAACTTCACTCACATGACAAAGTGGCTGAGCTGTGACCTCAGATGACCTTTGATATAACTGTTAATATCTTGAAAACGGTGGCAGCACAAATAATAATTTTTTCAGTACAAATCAGCACAAACAAAGTACTAAAGGATGAAACTGGTTTGGTTCGAATCAGACAAAGTGGCTGAGCTGGTTGACCTCTGGGTGACCTTTACTAAACTGTTAATATCTTAAAAATGAAGGCAGCACAAACAATATTTTTTTCAGCACAAATCAGCACACACATAGCATTAAAGAATGGCACTGGTTTGATTCGAATCAGACAAAGTTGCTGAGCTGTGACCTCAGATGACCTTTGATATAATTGCACAAATGTAGCACTAAAGAATGACACTAGTTTTTCATTATTTCAAAGTGGCTAAGCCAACTTCACTCACATGCACGTTTTCAATGGGCACTGCACTAGCTATTATTAAAAATTTTTAAAAATGATTATTCATCATTAAATATCATTTTCATTTTTTTTTAGTTTTTAAAGTTTGCCCATTAAAATTAAAATTTGCCAGTTTAGAAACTCACAAATTTGTGAGTTTTTTGTGAGTACATGACCTTATTAAATTATACATTTCCATCAGATTTAGCAATAAAGAAATACTTGTGCTTTTAGCGTAAAATCATTGAATTATCATAAACATATGGACTTTTAAAACTTTCAAATTTGCGAGTTTAAAAACTTGAAATAATATGTTTTGTTTTTTATTGGGGTTTTGTTTTTGTCATATATGGCCCAAATATGCTGTTGTACAAATGTCCTCCAGACACACAATAGCTTTAGTTCTTCCCAGCAGCTCTGCAGTATGACTCCTCAGGGAGACGCAAACAATATGACTCCATTATCTCAAACACTCACCAACAGGAACTGTGTGTGTGTGTAGTGTGTGTGTGTGTGTAGCAGCACTCTCCACAGATGCCATGTTGTTTTGAAGGGAAGCTGCTGTTTCCAGGGCTTGTGGTCTGATGTTTCCCTCCACCAAACAGCAGAAGTTGTGATTGTGAAAGTGTGATTTGTGACAGACAGTGAGTCACATTCCCATTTTCACTTTACAATGAGCCTCTTTCCCTCTGTCAGTTCTCTGCAGGTGAACCATCCAGCCAACCTGGATACCTCAAAACTTGTCCAGACTAATTTCCATCAGATCCATGACATTACAGATCAACACTCAAACAGTGAATTAATCGTGCTTGCCTCCCTTAATCAGGTCTTTCCTTCTTAAAAGGATATATATATATATATGAATATATTCAATTTTCATACGTTACATTACAGACAATCATTTCCCAAAGGATAAAACCGTATTTCAGCTTTCCTGATATTTTGCAAAATCTCTTAATCTTTCAAAATCAAATATTCAAGTGATACACCCACCTTAAAAATCCATGTTTCTCCTGCTAATAGTTACACAGCCTTATGAAGTCACGGTCCTTTAAATTTTTCCATAAACGCAGGTCTTCTTTTGGGACTATATTCCCCGGTGGAGGCATACATTCACTCTGCGCTTTTTATTGTGCTTAAACGGTAAAATTATGTAACTTGTGATTATGTAACAGTGATTTAATGATGACACATTCGTAGATCTAACTTGCAGCCTAACATCTAAAAAGATTTTACTTGTTTTAAAGTNAATGATGACACATTCGTAGATCTAACTTGCAGCCTAACATCTAAAAAGATTTTACTTGTTTTAAAGTCATACTAATTGGAAATAGATGTCCATGAAATAATCCAATATTTTACATTTTTCTCTAAACCATGTTGACTCAGTGCCATGCCTCAGAATGGTGTCCGGTATTCCACATACGCATTGCTGTCATTCCAGAAGTGCGGTTTGAATCTTCAGTGTTTGGTATTTGTCAGACCTGACAATAACCCATCAGTTTTCTGCAGCAGAGAAGAGATTTGTCAAGCTGTTTGTGGGAATCACCAGCATTCATTACAACAGAATAGGCATCCAGCTCCCAGTGATTAAGAATCCTGTAATAACAGCTTTTGACCGCTAGGAGCAGAGCATGAAGATGCAGTTAGACTCCACTGGTTTCATTACAAAAGCTATTTAAAATCTGTTTATTTAATGCGTGTAGTTAATTTTGGCTCATTTGATGGAGCTTACTGATCTCTTGCACGTATTGTGTTCACATTCCTGCTGCTTTATTCATCTCTGTACATTGGTTGGATGCTGAATGTACGAGAATGTGTGTTATGACCCTGGGTCGTATTTCTGCGCTGAGACATGTTGATTATGGCTGTTGTGAGTCTCTCTCTCCTGGGTTGTCTGGATCTCTCTCTCTCTCTCTCTCTCTCTCTCTCTCTCATTGTGTGAATTGGGTGTGAGTGAGGATGAGTTGCAGGTGCAGAGGTGTGATTGTCTAGATGATTCCTGACCATGCGATTGGCTCTCCTGTGCTAAGGTGGAGGATATAAGCCTGCTGCTGCTAGTTCCTGTGGCCTCTCTTCTTCCCATTCCTCCAGCTGGCCAGCCTTCTGTTACAAGTTTGAAAAGCTTATTGTAATTCAGTCCTGGGAGCTGTAGGGTTGGGGATCTTTTGTTTTACCTGTTTTCTCCTGTGTATGTTGGTTAGGAGTTTAGGTAAGAGATTTGTATCTTGTTTTGTATTACTCTGGTAGGTAAGATTAGTTATTCTTTAGATTTGTTTATTATTTTTGAATTCCCACCCTGACATGTCATTCTTCGTTGTGTAATAAACATCACGGGCTGCATTTGCTGTTTTGCTGGTCGTTTGCCTGGAGCGTGAGAAGAGTGGAGTCTCATTTTTATGTGCGTCTTGGTTTCCCCTAGGCCAGACGTAACATGTGACTTGACTGATTGATGATATGTTTGTCCCTTGTGCTGTCCCACATCTAACTTCAGATTAACTTTTTGGTTGCTGCCTTGTATTGTGAGTGTGTTACTGTGGTCTGTGTGAGCAGCTCTTGGAATCGCCCCTTGAGGGATAAATAAAGTTGTATCGTATCGTATCTTATCGTATCATGTCACATCTTAAAAAACAGATAGTGGTGGTCCTCAGTTTTGATTGACTGGACATAATCAAGTGAGATTGTAAAATACCCAATAAATGTACACCTTACCCCNACACACACACACACACACATACATACATACTATTATATATATTCAAAGATTCGAGATTCAAAGACTTTATCGTCACACACACAGACAAACGAGTTACACTGCACAATGAAATTCTTACTTTACATCCATTTCAGTTTTCGCAGTGTTAAAAAAAACAATAACAGTAATAATACAGAAGATAAAACACATCTAATCACTGTACCAGATAAACAATATTAAAGTGCATTAATACAGTATGTACAGTAAAAGAGCACAAGCACACACACAAGATAAGAGTGAATATGTAGTAAGACCTATATCATAGTAAGCTTACAGATCTACCGTAGAGTATGTGATTTAACTCAATTTATGAGTTAAATCACATACTCTACATAAAATTTTTTAGGTAAATGTTATAAGTAAACCGTTTCCTCGCCTGGCAGACTCTCTTCATCCTCTGATTACACAACTTCATGCATATTTGGCAAACCACGAAATCCTATTCCATCCGTGTATACGTCTTACTTGTATTACTGCTTTAATTGGAGTACAGACAACCAATCAGAAAACAGCGTGTATGTAAACGCTTCTCTTTGCTGCTCATAAAGTGAGTGTTTTTTTGTTTTTTTTTTTTAAACACACTTTGATAACAGCTTGAAATTTAGCTTATGAACTTTGTACTGAATACACTGAGTCTTGGTCAAAGAAATCGGTAGGTGATTGGCGATTTTCAATGGTCTTTTTATAGGGAACAAGCTATTAGTCACTCCTGGAAAATGATAATCACAAACGCGTAATTCACAAACATGCTTTGGTGTTTTAATAAGCACCCTGCATGACGTTAAAAGATTCACTTCTGTGTGACTGCATGGATCTGCAGTTAATGCCAAAGAAACTAATTGGCAGATTTTTCAATTAAATCGAGTAATTGATGACTCAGAGAAGTCTAAAGACTGTAAAGACTAAACATTTCTTCAGTTAAGAATAACTCTGGCAGTGGATGATGTAATGATGTTCCAAACTGCTGTCCTATTTCAGTCTTACTAACGCATATTTCATCTCAGCTGTTTAGCTGTTGGGTTACAGCTGAACTTGCTTTGACTGAGTCATGAGAGCTGTGTGTGTGTGTGTGTGTGTGTGTGTGTGTGTGCTCTGAAAAGGAAGGAAGAAGCAGAATGTGTGCCTTCCCTCCGGTCCTTCTACTCCACCCATAAAGAATAGTGTTCAGAGTGCAGGAAAAGCGACACACAGATGTACCAACACACTCAAACCATCAAAGGAAGGATTGCAAATGGCCACACAATTGAAGTAGCTTTCTGTTGCCTTCTTTGATCTGCAAATAAAGACATCCTGTCCACAATGCTCGGCTGGCTGGATAGTCCCTTTTCAGCCTCCGGCGCTCTGGCAGTGAGTTGAGCTTCGTATTGACTCTCAGCTCGCTGCTCAGGATAACTGGAAGGTGCTGATTAGATGACGTCGCCGTCTGCTGGTCAACACACTCATGCTGCTGCTGCTGTGAGACCGTCCTGCCTCCCCTTAAAGGACCATACCAGCGATCATGCATGTCTGAGCTTAATATATTCAATTTTCATACACCGTAACATTACTGACAGTCATTTCCCAAAGCATACTACTGGAATGGTGAATTAATTTAAAAATGTTTTTCCTACCTTCCAGACCTCCATTGGTTTCAGTTCATTCTGCTATTAAAATCAACTTGTTGATACTTGAAACGTTCTTGGGATAG
>VXCM01003475.1:0-84036 GCA_014773175.1 Lucifuga dentata
CAGATGATTCGCTGTGGTGACCCCTGAAGGGAAAGCCAAAAGGAAAAGAAGAAGAAGAAGAAGAAAGTATAGACATATGTAACTGTAGAGTTACAGTTAAAAAATAAACAGAGAAGCAGTAATAACTGCCATATTTATAGTTTGAACAACAGTTTCTAAAAGTGATCATTATTATTGCAAATCAAATGTTTTTGATAGCAGGGCATTTCTAAGTCTCTTTTCGTACATAGACAATGACATAAAGGAATCCAATCCATGTAAATAGATACTGCCTTCATGTAATTGTTGTCTTCATGGCACTGCAGTTGAATTTTGTCCACGTCCATTTTGAGGAAGTGTGAGAAAAAGACAGAGGAAGAGGAAAGGTAGTGTTTGATGGTTTGTTTCTCTTGGTTTGACAGTAATGACGTGTCTAATGGGGAACTGTCAGCAGCTTAGAGGACATCAGGGACCTCTAGACATTGAGGAGTCACAGTACACACACACACACACACACACACACACACACACAATAAACATACAAGCACACCCATGTATTGACAAATATACCCGTACAAACCATGTACACACACACACACACATACACACATCTTCCATACATACAAACGCTTTGTGACGCCTTGGCAATTACAACCCGACATCATTTATAGCTGCTCACACATGGTCGTGGCTCCAGCGCTCCGTTAAAAACGCTCCTCCATGTGTGGATCTACCTCTAATGTGGTCCACTGAAGCACTAACACACATGAAGCAGAGTTCTTAAAAACCACTGAGGAGGGTGTCACGACAGTTCAGCAGACTGAAGAGTCTACTGGCCATGTGGTGAGTTTGAATCCTGCTCTTGGCCTGGAAACACTCCAACATGTGTGGATGAACTTAAAGGAAAACAATTTAAAATGTGTGCATCTTATCAATTTAAATGAGCTAAAGGAGCTTTCTGAGAATCCCATCCTCAGACGCTAACAGAGATGCAGATTTGTTTGTGTGTGAACCTGATGTATGTTTACTTGTGAAAAAATGTTGCAAGACACTCCAAAATCAGACAAATCAGACACTTTTTGGTGTAGATCATTTCAGGGATCTCTTTTCAACTTAAATTACATCAGCATTTAGATGCTCTTAAATCGCTATCAATCTCAGATGCTAAAGTAAATGTAAAAGAGCTGCTCTTCTGCAAAAAAATCAAATGAGGAGACCTGAGCCTGGGTTCTATTCCAAAAAGTTGATGCATTAATATCCATATTATCTGGATATCTGGATTGCTGAGTAAAATTGCAAACGTCCTCACAGCTGGATAAGAACATTTCTGGGGTTTAATCAGCAAAACTACCCAGACAACCTGGTTCTTAAAATAAAGTCCTGCTATCAATTTCAAACTTTGATAGCTTTTAACATACACAGACTGATAAGATAAACTCTTCACATGTTCATGTGAATTAAGCACAAAGTTACATTGGGGAAAAAAAAACAAACTGGGATTTTAAACAGAATCAGAGCACGAGTAAGGATTGTCTTTGGAGTTATGTGTTTGAGTAAACTGGACAATTTGCCACCTTGAATGTTAAGCGAACTTCTGTTACAAGTAGGCTTCCTTTTTATCCAAACTGTTAGCATGGAGTTAGCACAAAAAAGGAGAGAGAGAGAGAGAGAGAGAGAGAGAGAGAGAGAGAGAGAAATCATCTGGATGGGGAGGGATGAGACAGACCTCCTGCTAGTCTGACATCTGCTGTCTGTTCTTTCACACCTTTGAGAAATTCTCTCTCTCTCTCACAAGTTTAAGAGTGGACTTTGGAAGGTTTTCATACACCCATGGGAAGATGCAAGTACAGTATCTCAAACTTTGGTGCGAATAATCCTGCAGTTTATGTTGGATTATACCACTGACCAAATCCAGGGTTGCATTTTTCACACAACAAATGACATAAAATAATCTAGGAGCAATATTTTACACAATTAGTCTTCAATTAGTGTTTGAAAATATTTTTTTTAGAAAAAGTCTATATAGTCATAAACCAATAATACTGACAAGCAGTCTATGTGGGTCCAACTTTTCTACTGTGTACCCATGTTGGAGTTAGATTTGGTCTGTTTTGCATCTCAAAAACATTTTTGATTAATTGCAGTTGCACATGTAAACAGGAAATGTTAATAAAATTCATAAATACTTTTCTGGAAATAGTCAGACTGACTTAATTCAGATTGAGAAATAAGAGTTAACTCATGTGACCACATCCTGTCTGGTTTACTTTTTTTTTTTTTTTAAATTCATTATTTGCTGATTTGTTAAATGCCCTGCACACCCACACAGGTGTTTTCAATTATTCTATCTGATTAGACTTCAGATTGAAAGGGGGCGGAGCTATGTACGGAGTTTGCAGCAGTTGAAGGTGCAACAAACCTATCAGGAGAGCCAGGGAGATGTCAATTAAGCAAAGTCTGTTCTCCCCCACAGTCTTGAGAAGAGGTCCAATCAGCTGAAATAAGTGAAAACACCTGTGTGGGTGTTCCATGGGTTTACGTTCATGCAACTCATTTTTGTCAGCTTTAAATCACAAATTTTATGGCATCAAAATTGTTGTCCTGTACGCTAAAATTAGAAAAGAATGGACTGTAAACTTATTTACATTACATTTTTAAAAATTATTTCTTGTACATGAGGAATATTTCAATACTAACAGCTTGCCTTAAATTAAGCTAATTTAGTTATGCCAGGGCTCCAAAGCATTCCTTCAAAAAAAATATCCTCGTTAGCCAAGAAATTTTCACTTTGCATAGTTAAAGCCTTCATTTTTCCACTTAAAGACACGTTGGCATGATTTTGGAGGAAGTCTAGCCAGCACCAGCATGTCTGTGTTGAGAGCCAGAAATCTTTCCCCATTAAAAAGAGGCAGCCGTTTCCTTTAGGTTTGGGTTGGATTGCATTATTTACACATTTTTTTTGCCTTCTCAGACACGTACAAAAACCGTTTTCCTTGTTGCCTCTCATCCCGTTTCTTTCTGACTCTCTCTTGTACAGTCACATTAACTCTCTTCTTTGCGTCTCTTTGTTCCTCTCTCTTATTCTTTGTGCATGCCTTCCCTTCTTCCTCACTTTTCTGTCTTTGCACGCTTGGCATTTGTAACACGACACACACAGGCAACAGATGCTGAGGTTGTGAAAGTTTTGCAGATGTTTGCGTGAGTTCTTCACTGATGGCTGACAGTGTTAAAATCAGTGGTTGATCTCATAAAGAGAAATATCAGGACCTCAGGGATGCTGGACTACTTGAACCTGGCCATAGGAAGCAATCTTTACAAAGGTTTAATTCATCTAAATCAAATGATGGGCAAAACTCATGGCTTAACAAAATGTTTATTGTTATGTAGCATTATGATAATGATTTACCACAAAGGTGTCAGACCTTAACAAAAACCTGGATTTCAGTTGGGTCATTATTTGTGTAGATATGATAGGTATGAGGAATTTTAGATTCATGATTGTGTGTTACAATGAATTTGCGAAAACATAATATAAAATTGATACCATAATAAAAACAAAATGCTTATATCACCTAATGAAAATGCTTCTTCATATTTTACCACTGTAATTCAGAAAATGCTGAGAAAATTCTGCCAGAAATGCTATCCATGAGTCTAATGAAAAAATGATAAACTACCATGTCCTCACTTTTATTCAGTTTAACAAAACACTGAAACGATGATTTTTGTCTTCTGCTACTTGGATGTACAGTATGTGTAATTCTGAATAAAGTTAAACAGAAACAGCAAATGCTGCAACAGCTGATTGCTGGCAATGACGTACCGTGTCAATAGGAAAGGAAAAATGACCAAATCTCCACCTGCTGTCCTTCACATGTGTTTCACTTGCACACAAAATCAAGTGTCACTCCAAAATGAGGCCTGAAGCTGAGTGGGAGATTTTGGGTTGCAGGGTTTGGTCACCAGACGGTGTGTTATTTCCCCTGAAAGCTTACAGTTGATTTCAATTTGGAGCCTGAACATGGAGTGACTGTCATTAGGAGGTGGATTGAGGCTCTGCTGGGGCTTCAGAGAGCAGGCAAACAGCAGTTTATCAGGTGTTTGATGCTTTTTGAAGTGTGTAGATTATTCTCAGCCCCAAGCTGGAGTTGACCTCATTGTCTCCTGGGTGATTTAATTGAACCTGAAACCGGAGACCACTTAGCACAGGACTATAAAATGTAGAAATCTAATGTTAATGCTGAAATATCACATATAATGTGCTCTGTAGCTTGGCTTAAAGGACCATATTGGTGTTTTTGTATGTTTTAGTCCATTTACTACAATACAATACCGATCATACTGTAGAGTCCTAAATCTTTGAATGTGTTCTTTAACTTTCAGCCAGGTTTCCAAGAGTTTTCAGACATAACAACAGGCTCTGTTCTCCTTTTCCATCACCTTGACAGTGAATCTGAGACCAAAAGAGGCTCCGTCATATTTTCTTCACCTTGGATTTCAGACCAAAAGTTTCAAACCAAATTAGTAATGATTTTACTTGAAACAATCCAAAGTAGGAACTACATGGTTCTTTCTTGCTCGCTTTCACGCTGTACTGCTAGACTGTGACGATTCTGGAAATTAGAAGCGATGCATAGTGCAATAGCCACACAGTTTGAGAAAAACTAGTGAAAATGTTATGGTACATGTCTAAAATCAGATTTTATACACTTGAAGCATTTTTCCGCAGTTTCAAGTTGATCAAAAGATAATCAATTTAGCACGGAGAAACAAACTGGGTCTATTTTAAGACTGTATTTTTGTATTGCCAAACAAATTTGAACAATATAAATATGTATATGATAAAGCAGCAAATAATGTCTGACACACAACAGGTATTCATCAATCCCCCCACCCCCCCACACACACACACACAAACACAAACACACAGACATAAAAAATCTCTATCAAACACTCATTCTTTCTTTTCTACTTTCCTCACGCACACACCACTTTTGTCCTCCCTCTCTCTCTCTCTCTCCCCCTTCAGATCCATCCCCACCNACACACACACACACATATTTTCCTCGCGTTTAACCTCTTAGTTGTCTGACTTCCTGTCTCCCTGCAGCCTGAAAGCCGAGCCAAATCAATTAGTCTCCAGAAATTACAGAGCAATAAATAACGAAGGCCAGTCAGCGGCAGAGACGGGCGGAGGGGAAATGAGAGTTATGGGGTCCCTCCTGTCTGGATGGGCAGCTCAGAATGTCAGGGCCTCCTACAAACCCCCCCTCCCAACAGTTTGACAATATGAGTTTTGTGACTGCATGATGTTCACAGCATGAAGACATACTTTTGGTATATTTGGTCTAGCTAGAAAAAAGGGGCGAGACTAAATTGGAGAGCGAAATTATGTTTCATTTTTTTTCATATTTTGCTCGTAAGCATTTATATAAATTCTTTGACAGCCTTTTACTTCACTTGTATTCTTATTCCTGCGTGCAAAAGAAGAAATTTAAGTAACAATATCACAATAATGACCTTATGTGTGTTTTCTCTCACACATCTGCATTTCTGTCTCTCAATCTTGGTTTCTCTCCCTTCTCCTATCCCTCTCCCCCCACTGTCTGCCTTCCCCTCTCCCTCCATCCATCTCTCTTTGGCCCCTGTGGGTAACAGAAGGTGCCGGTCAGTGGGATGTCTGCATTTTCATTTTTGGGGTGCTGTGTTGTCTGTGACCTTGGGCTCGACTCTGAAGTTACATGATCCGGATGGTTGCAGACTCCCCTGATCAAATCACCTCTATGACACACACACACACACACACACACACACACACACACCGACTAGGTTTACATGCACACAATATACACAATATTACACAATATTTTTGTGTGTGCTGCGATATGCCAAATACATAAATATACATATGCACTGTGTAAGAGTATGAGGAGAGTCTGTCAGGTGAGGAAATGATAAAAAGATTTCTTACTCCATTTATAATGCTCCCATGCCTAAATATATCGATTTACAATTGCATAATCTAGAAATGTTATTTGGAGTAACCTTATGTGAATCTCAATCTAATGTACCGATAAGCATGGTGGAAGATGGAAAATTAAATTATGTAAAATTATGTAAAAAATTTAAATGAATGTTTCAAATCAATACAGTTAAGAAATATGAAGAAATTCTGTGAATGATTTTTGAAATCATGATTGTGTGTATGTATGTACGTATGTATATATATATATATATATATATATATAGATGTGTAGTATTTTCTTTATTATGGTGAAGGTGGCACAATGAATTAGCGATCAGAGACTTCAGCCTACACCTTTTCAGTCACAAAGGAAATATGGATAGGGTATGTCTTTGTGAAATATGGTAACAAACGAAATTAAATATTATGTTACTGTGTTTTGTAACCCCTAATGGGGTGGGCAATTTAGGTAAAGACACAAAGATTCATTCATTCATTCATTCATTCATTCAACAAACTGATGTGTATGTGTATTATACTATATAATCTTGAATGCTGAATGACTGAAAATACATATATATATGTTTAAAAAAACACATAATGAAAGAAAATCAAATGTACTGACTGAGAGAGAGAAAGAAAGAGAGAGAGAGAATATGTTTTGCATATTATGATGTATTTAATTCCAAAAACCTGTATGAGTGGTAACTGTCATATTTCCCTCAGGTTTCAAAGGTTTATAAATGGACACTAAGTAGACAGTATTTATGTTTGACAGACAAAATGGGGAGAAATAGCAATGAAAATGAATATATAATGACAGGCTTGAAATAACTGGCTTAATGGGTGCAACACATTGCCCAACGTTGGAAAGTGGTTTTGGAGCCTCTGCAGTTTGAATATATGTCCACCACAACCTCCCACAAGTGACTAAACACTGTCTTTCTCATGCACAAGGTAAATATAAACAAAAGGGTCACCTCAAATACAGGTGATCACGGGTCCAGTCGGTTCATAGGAACAGAGACGGGGCTGGATCCTGTATGCAGGTCCAATCTGCATCCAAGCAGATTCCCTAGTGGCACATCATGCTGCAGCCAGTGTTGGTATTCTCTCTCTCTCTCTCTCTCTCTCTCTCTATATATATATATATATATATATATATATANTCTCTCTCTCTCTCTCTCTCTCTCTCTCTCTATATATATATATATATATATATATGTATATATATATCTGTTTGGGTCAGTGGCATTTTGGTTCTGGACTAACTATCCTCAAGGTTTATTTCGGATCGCTTCTGATTGTCTTTGGGTTCCTTTTGGTTTGGGTCTAATTTTGAAAATTTATTTCATCATGTTGATTTATGGCAAAAAAAAAAAAAAAAAAAAAAATTGCAACTATGAAGACCTCTAACCCCAACACCAAACTTCAACAGAGGACTAGAACCAGGGGCAGATCTAGGGTTAGTGGAGATCCAGAGCTGAGCCCAGATCTCCACTGGAAAATATTTGGTTGATAGCCAAAGCTATTTTATATCTATACCAAAACTAAATATAAATTTTGAGAAGTGCTTAAGAAATGTAACAAAATCATGTTACATATTATAACACGTAATATGAAGTTAAAAATATTTTTAAACGAAAACCTTTACAACAATCTAAACAGTAGAACTATATGGTGCTGCGTTCTGTCCGTTCTGTCCACCAATTCGGTCTGACCAGTCTGTTCACAACACCGTGGTTCCGCCTTGCCAATGAATTTGGGTAATTGTAAAAATGCTACAGAAAATTCAGAAGACACTACAAAAACGATTAGGGGCTTTATGGAAAACATCCAGTGGGCTTAAGCCCCATAAGCCCACCCCTAGCGCCACCCCTGACTGGAACTTGCTGTCTCTCTCAAACTGATTGATGACTGTATGAATACAGCAACTAACATCAGACAAATACTAAATACAAGATAATATATAAAATATTATTTGCAATACTGATGTTCACAACAGGAGCAAAACATCACAACATCTATTCATTGGTGAAACGGTTTCTGGGTTTCTCTGCCCTTTGGAGAGTGTGTCAGCTTTCACCAGTACGAACACACGTGGCTGTCTGTTGTGTTATGGCTTCTATTCTGATAAGCTCTCTCATGTTGTCCCAGTGTTAACTCAACATCCTGTGTCCACACACTCTTCCTGGCCTTATCAGCCACTGTGTGTGTAGACAGAATCACAAATACTTCCGAGGGTCAACAGATAAGTGCACCAACAAACAGCGTGCTCATTATGCACAATGATGCACACGCAAGCACACACACACTCATACGGGGTGTCACAGTTACAAACTGCATGTGAATAGATGTGTGCATATGAGTGTGTTTGTGTCTGTGTGTGTATGGTCCAGGGTTCATTGTGTTGTAGCCCTGTGGTTAAACTTTAAACCGCGATAAAGAGAGAAGTTGGTCAGTCTGAGCCATTAGCCTACCTCCTCGTTCCAACTACCTGATCAGATTTTACACTGATAATGGTGAATTTATAGGAACATGATAGATTATCAAAAGAAATCTCACTTTGTAGTGCTCTTGTTTTTTAAACTGGGATTTCATCTTAATATTTTGAGGTACAGTAATTTGCTGTTCTCATTTTGTGGTATGTTACTGTGTCCTACTTTGTGATATTACAATTAGTGGGACCCTAAGAATAAGAGTACTCTCTTGATTTTAACATTTTGTTAGACTGAATCCCCTCCAAAAACACGAGCTGGGCTGTTAATGCACTTGCAGTCCAGTGCTTCCTGTCTGTCTGTCTGAGTAGGATGTTTGTTTTTTGTAGCCTACAGAATTCCACTGCTGCAGATTTATAGATTGACGTAACATGACACTGAGCTGTTGAAACACACACACACACACACACACACACAGATAGAGAGAGAGAGAGAGAGAACTTTTCCTTCCCTATGTATATGCTATATGAAGAGGGGATGGATTGTGCATTATATATGTTTGCATTCACTTGTCTGTACTTATTGTGCCTGTTCTGTATTTTTTAATGTGTGTGTGTGTGTGTGTGTGTGTGTGTGTGTGTATACGTGTGTGTGTGGGGATATACATAAATACATCTAACTTGACATCATGTCATTGAAGTTTTACCGCTTCAGTAAACAACCCCAACCAACAAAATCTTTCTTTCTTTCTTTCTTTCTTTCTTTCTTTCTTTCTTTCTTTCTTTCTTTCTTTCTTTCTTTCTTTCTTTAATGACATTCTTACTCCCACACCCTTCTGCCTACTCTGGGTTTCAGATGTCCCAGGTAAGCAGGGACATCAAATATTTAGGTACCATTTTTGGTACCTAAATATTTAGTTTGAGATGAAAGTCTATCACTATTGGAATTTCTATAACGTTATAAAGTCAACAAGAGGAAAAACGTGGCAGACATTGTTAGCAAAACAGTTTATTTTACCTTTAAGAGATATTTTTTCACGTCTTTATAAGGATTTGTAAAGCATCAGTCTAGTCTCTGTGTTCATAATGAATTCAACATTCGCAAGTGATGACAGCTTTTGTTGACTCAGAAAACAAAAGGAAGGAATTTACTGAAAATTAGTCAGAAAATGTGTCTAATATGTCGCCAAATGTCTCCATGGACCAGTGCCTCTGCTACTATGGCAAGCTGTTTTAACATTTAATAAAGCAACAAAATACACATTTAAGATATCCGTAATTTAATTATGACTAGTCAAAATTTGAATTTAAGATATCCGTAATTACATTTTGACTAGTTGAAATTCGATTTTAAGATATCTCAAGTTATCATTCTGACTAATCAAAATACATTTCTGACTTGTCAAATGTATGTAGATATCTAAAATGTAATTACGGATAGTGTGATATACATTTAAGATGTCTGTAATTACATTTTGACTAGTAAGATCTTAATTTTGGATATCCAGAAAGACATTTAAACCGTGAGGCATTCAAGATATCTTTATTTGGAATTATGAGTAGTCAGGACTGCAATGAAGATACTGTATCTTCATCAGGTAATGAAGATAGTATGTATCATACTGTCTGAAATAGAATTTCGACTAGTCATAATTGAATTTGAGATATCTGGAATTCACATTTCGGACAGGCAAAAATGAATTATAGATATCTCGAATTAGATTATCCAGACAAGTCAATGGGGCAGTTTTACTAGGCAGAATGTAATTCAAGATATTTTAAATTTGAATTTCAACTAGTCTTAAATGAATTATGGATATCTTAAATGTAAATTCTGTCCCTTTAATAAATGTTAAGATGGGGCCATTATATTGGTGACATCACTCGAGATATCCAAAAAGGAATTATGACTCGTCGAAATGCAATTGTAGATACAGTGAGGTCCAAAAGTCTGAGACCACATTGAAAATCTGTGATGTTTTCCATGTAAATCTGGAAATAATCAGAAAGTCTAACATCACAAGAAGCTCTGACAGCAAGAAGCTCTTTGGAACATTTTCAAATCATTCTGGGATAACTTGGCTCATCAGATTTTGCACAAACTTGTGTGGAGTCCATGCCAGCTCGAGTGCATGCTGTCAGCATACCAAATACTAAGCTGTTCTGAAATTCATGGACATTTTTCAAAGATTCAACTTTTTACTCAAATTGTTAAGATGGTATTATCATTTGTAATGAAAATCTTGTATTAAATTCAAAAGAAATGAAAAATAGAAGCATTTTCAGTGGTTTGGACCCCACTGTATCTCGAATTACTATTCTTAGTAGTCAGATTGTAATTGCAGATATCTCAAATTATCATTCTGACTAGTCAAAATATAATTCTGACTGGTAAAAATGCATTTGTAGATATCTAAACTATAATTACGGATAGTTGATGACACTTTTTTAAATGTTAAAATGGCTTGCCATACTGCTACACACATGATAGGTCAGAGTTAAATTCAATGATTAGGTCTGTGATAAAATCACACCATTACTAATATGCCTGAAAATGCCAGTCGATGATCTCCTCCTAGAAAACTGTGCTGTGTTATAAGTGTGAACATAATCCAAACCAACAGAAATGACCCCAAAACGTGTCAATTTCAATCTCATTATGGTGCTCACATGATATTTGAAAAACAAAACAAAACAAAAAAAAAAAAAAATANAAAAAAAAAAAAAAAATCAACACATTTCCTTGATCAGAATAGAACTGAAGGTTAATGCAAACACATTGCATGATTTTATTTTAAACAGAAAGATATGTCAAAGACAACACCTTTACTGTGCATTCAGCCATACTGAAACTCCAAATGTGGAGTTCTGCATTAATTACTTCTCAAATGTAGTCTGCTCTTCATCTAAATCACAATCTGCTTAAAGTAATGATAAAAAAAATAGCACTTTTTTTTTTTTTTTTTTTTNTTTTTTTTTTTTTTTTTTTTGTCAATAATGAAAACAAAGTAAATGAATATTTCTGTCAATGACTCCTCTAAATAGTGATTGGAGTCGTGTTCCAATCAATGATATGGGATGAAGGTATGGTTGTGGAGGTGCCTGCTCTATAAAAGCCACACAAAGTCTGCTGACTGACTTCCTACTTGGCTCTTCTCTGGTCATGTGAACTGTGTCCAACAACGTAAACTTTCTGCCAGTGGAGAAAAGTCAATACTGTTGTTTCTCTCACAATGCACAATTCAATCTAAGGCTAACTGCAAAAAACTTGCAGAAATGTCTTGAACTTCCCGAAGTCTCTGCTTGATGGAAGGAGTCTTAATCACCACCGATTTAAGAAGCGAATTTGACTACAGCTTCTCCTGTTCTGTCTTTTCTGTACAGAGCAGGTGGTTCTGTGGATCTCAGTCATTAAGCCTGCTCAGCAACACCCTAGAAAAACACCATGAAAATCAGTAGAAAATAGAGTTTCAGGGTTTTTCCTGGCAGCAGCAGGCTGTCTGACTGAATGGGAGCTGGATTAGGTTTCAGATCGAGTCCCACAATGCTGGCTGGACCTTCACTGATTAATCAGGCCAGTGGAGAGAGAAGAAGAGGAGGAAACAAGTCAGCAAATCTAGTGTCTACCTAGTCAACCACTGCACTCACGCTCATAAAAGAAAAACCACAAATTTTTGTCATTTTACCTCTTCCGTTACAAATTCATGAAGTGCTGTGGGGCAATGATCCGTCTGCAAAGCATGATTTTATGAATACAGCTGTACTCATAAGCTGTAGCTGTTGTAGCTTAATAATGTTGGCTATATGTTGAACATCACAGCAAAGAACATTTTACGAATTTTGAGACTATTAAGACAAAAAAAATTATGGATCTGTTCAGTTTTGTGCTGTAAATTCTTCTTTAAACTAATAAACATAAATAGACGTACGTAGCTTCCCTCCTTGATTCCTATTGTCATGGCTGACTTAGGAGCATACTTAGAACCTTTCAGCATAACCTGATGAGATTGCTTGGCTTAAAAGTGGGCTGTATATTTTATTATTTTATTCTCTGGCCTAAATCTGACAAATATTAATTCACCTGTCACGAGCCAAGCATGCAACACTCAGACACGCATATACACAACTATAACAGATTGACACACTGTACTGTGGTCTGTATGTGTAAGTTATGTATATTTAGACCTGTGTGCGTGTGTGTGTGTGTGTGTGTGTGTGTGTGTGNACACACACACACACACACACACACACACACACAAACACAAGTACAGACCACACACCATGCACATAAGATTGGTGGCTGACACTTTATCATGTGTAGATATAAAGACACACCACATGAAAAAGTAACAAAGGCAGAGTAATACACACACACACACACACACACACACACACACACACAGATTAAGTTGGAGCTCAGTTTGCCACTTCAAAGGGTTCAGCTGGCTGCGATCACCACTGCCCTCTCCTCCCTCCTCTTGACCTTTAACCTCCATTGCTCCTTCACTCTCCATCTCGCTGTCTCTCTCCTCTCACTCTGCCGTCTCTGTCTTTCTTCTTCCTCCCATTTATCTCTTCCTCTCTCCCACTCAGTTGGTTATGCTATTCTCGCTGTACGTGTTTCTGTTAAGTTTTTATTTTAAATTGCAAACTTGGAAAGACTGACTTCAAATAGGACTTATTAGAAATGTTCCTGGAAAAGTTTAAATGCCTCATCCTAAGCATAACATAGAAAATTGGTATTGCAGCTTTAAATCTGTGTATGTGTGATAAGTGATGTTAAGTTACATAAAATCATGCAAAAACATTTACAAAGCCATAGTTTCATCTCTGTTCTCGATTGTCAATAATTTTCTGTCTTCTCTTCAAAGCATCAGCGTAACATTAGCTGACAACTTATAATTTCCCACTTAGAATCTTTATCCTGTCTGTTCTCTCTTTTTCAAAACACAGGCAGTGAAACATAGAGCTCCTTTATTTTAAATTACACTTTATTTCATATAAAAACAACACATAAACAAATAAATTAGATATTTCTAAAATAATTCTCTTGAGGAAATGTTTAAGAACATTGGAATTGCTTGCATCTGGGCACATAAATGGAATGGAATGATGCCATGCCAATTCATATGGACAGTTTGTATGCACGTGTGTGTGTGTGTGTGTGTGTGTGTGTGTGTGAGAAAGAGAGAGAGTTTCAAAATTNACGTGTGTGTGTGTGTGTGTGTGTGTGTGTGTGTGTGTGTGAGAAAGAGAGAGAGTTTCAAAATTATCTTCAGACTTCATTTGACAGAGTAACAAATATTTTGATAAGGAACCTCAGTGAAATAAGCAGTTCAAACATTTTGGAATGAAACCCTCCGAATTTTCTTTAACCTTACAAACATTTGAAAGAGAAAAGGAAATGGTGAAAGACACAATACAGCTCATGATACAGATATCAGCCAAATGAAATTTCTTCTCAAGCTTGTTAGGGAGCCTGAAGAAGGACGTGCTGGAGTTCAACTGCCTTACAGGTTACAAGAATGTCACCTTTGCTCTCCAAACAAACCTCAAACCTGAACAATAAAGAAGATGATGGGGTCAGACTCACAATCTGAGATGTTTGGACAGCGGAGCGTCCTTCCTCTGCAGTTTGTTTGTGTCATTGTTTCAGCCATGGCAGGCCTGTCTGTGTTCATATTCAGGATCAGGGACTGAGGGACTGAACCCCCTTGGCATTACCTCACAGGGGAATTTTCTACAGTCCCCGGTGGTGGAGTAGCAAATCTGAATTAACATTTGTATCTTAAAAGATGGTGGCTGGGACACAGATAAGGCAGCAGGAGAGAGGACAGAGAAGACATTACCATAATAAGAGCCTCTTCATTTGCACACAAGCCCAAGCTATCCTCATATCAGCCCATTCCCCATCCACAAGTTTCTCTGGCCCACAGTCACAGCCATTAAACCTGCAAAGCCCCATTGTCTGGCCAGGCTGTGGACCTAAGGACCCCTTGCCAACAGATTGGGCTGGGTAAAGGGATACAGCAAGACAAAGGAGGATCCCTCCCCCTGCTCCTCTATTTGAAATCAATCACACAGGCTTTCAAATTCAGGAACCCCCACACCATCACCAGCGCTCCCTTGTCAGCAGTGACAGTGGGCTTGGGCCAGCTCCCCACAGGGTCCCCAAGCTGAATTGTCAGCCCTCGTTTCAGAGAGTCCCACCCTGACCACACTATCTCTTACAGTGCGGTCATGTCGGCAACAACTGAAAGCATAAAGCTGTCGTCAGGAGAAAACACGTTATCTTGTTTTCTCATGGGAAATGATAGTTTACATGGTTCATATGTGCAAATGACTGAGTTGAGTTTTATGATCTTGGGAGATTTGAAAACTGATCAAAACCCAAATATGACTTCACAAATCAGTTTAGTTCTAAAAAAAAAAAAAAAAANAAAAAAAAAAAAAAAAAATGCAGAAATATGGTATTTCCCAACACTGCACTAAAGACTGGGGTCCCTGTGGTATTTAACCATGTTGTCTTGGGAAGCAGGCCAGAGCGATTTAGTAAACACTGACAAATGGAGAGTTTCTTTCCAAAGTTTAAACAATCTTTTATAAAGCTGTGTCATTTGTGTATTCATTTCAAAATACTGAATACAGATTATTAGGTTCAACTGTTTCTTCTGAAGCAGATGTTATATTCTTTCGGAATGAAACTAAAATGAAAACAGTGTGACTGCTGTTACAGGTTGGCAGTTGAAACGCTTGATTACATTTTCTCTTCTTTTGCCTCCAATAACCTTCATTTTTGTGTAATTTAGAATAATTTATAAAAAGGAAATTGTCTTTTTGTTGTTGATATGTACATACAATACTTTAATATTCTAATATATTCACAGGAAATCGTAAATTCAGGCACTTTGCTGCCACTACAGCACTTCTTAGCATGAGAAATCCTGAGATTTAAGACTGTTTTTAAATAAGCAACAAAAAAGTAAAATAATCTTATATAGAGAGATTTATATTTAACAGTTTCTTCTTTATCATATCAAAATAATTTTTTTTGTTTTTGTTAAAATGTCTTTATCTCCTAGATTTTGAGCCCTGGTTTTGGGTCTGAGTTGAGTTTGTGAGGAGATCATTGTCCGTCGCTCCTCTTTGTCTCTCTGCAAAGACTTCAGGAGAGATATGGAGCTAGATCAGCAACCTGATCCACGAAGGCCAGCATTTCGAGTACCAGGGTCTTTTACTGTGTGTAGTGCCACAGTTTTCCAACATTAGAACTGTTCTCGGGTACAATGCCAGAACTGATAGTCCAAAGTACCATATTTGTTTTCATTGTTCTTTCTTCTGTTTGTCCTTTTGCCCACAATGAAACACGTTTCTAAACTCCCACAATGTAATGAAGCCCACCAGCCCCAGTGGTCTCCAGGTAGGTATCTATGTATATGTGTATATATTCATGTGTATAAGGGCTTCTTATGGTGCTGTCATGGAGGACCAGTGGAGAACTGACTGTGCTAAAAACTTTTAGCCAAATTATGAACTTAACAGTTTCATACCTCCAGTATGGCCGCCAGTGGCTGGAATCACTTGACAGCCCCCTTATAGTGTTTGCGAGTNCCTCCAGTATGGCCGCCAGTGGCTGGAATCACTTGACAGCCCCCTTATAGTGTTTGCGAGTGTCCATGGTAGCATGATGTTCATGTCTGCATCTGTGTGAATGTGTGTGCCTTTTCTTGTACGTGTGTGTCAGTGTGTGTCTATCGGAGCCCCGCCTTTATGTCTATTCGGGAGCGCACATCCTGGTAGCCCAGAAGGCAGGGGTCGGTGGACAAGGCATCATGGGTAAAAACGGAATCATTGTCGGAGGAACAGGAGCTGGATGTATCTTCACATGATGGGGAGTACTGCTCAAAGGGCGTCGACAGGTCCAAGTACTGAGAACAGAAACAGGACAATATTTAAATGACAGAAACTTGAGCTAGCAATTTACAATTCACTTTGACTACAAATACATCACTTTGTGCAAATTTGCCAAATTTGTATGGTGATATATAACAGTAGTATCTAGTTGCTCCTTCAAAATTGTCGCAAACAGCTTATGTACTGAGGACATCTGGACACCAGATTGTGGAAGAGAAGCAGAAAATGTTAAGTCTACACCTACATACATGCATAGGTTGCCACGTTTGGAAAATTTTCGCATGTGTATGTTTTGTGTGTATTTTAATAGCAAGGAGCATGTGTGTCAATGCGTACATGTGTGTGTCTGATTGTGAATGCATTTGTCAGTGGAGGCACACACCTCATCAGAGATGGATAGCAGCACCCTGTCGAGCTCCACCACCAGCTGTTTGAAGGTCGGTCTCTGGGTGGGAACGGCATGCCAACACTCACGCATCATCATGTAGCTACAGAGAAAAAACATAGAATGGACAAAATTATTTCAAATAGTTGCAATACTGTATTTGTAGCTTTGGAAAGGATTAGAAAAACAAGCAACACTTCCAAAACGACTTACAGTTCATGTGTGCAGTTGGAAGGTTTATCCATGCGGTGTCCTTCCTTCAGAAGCTTGAAGAGCTCCTCAACAGGGATACCAGGGTACGGTGAACCACCTAGAGTGAAGATCTCCCACATCAGCACCCCAAAAGACCACCTGAAGAGAGACAAAAGACAAGAAAAGACTGAATAAGGACTCATATTAACTGTATGGTGGTGCTAGCATAACACACAGCAATGCACATATGGAAAAGGAAATGAAGGGGGTACGATAAAGTTTTTGGGGAGTCTGACTTACACGTCGCTCTGGTGTGTGTAGACTCTGTCAAACAAGGCCTCTGGTGCCATCCACTTCACTGGCAGTCGTCCCTGCAAGGCAGACATGGAAACGTTAGCGCTCCGCCTTCAGTTACCACAACTCTGCTGCTCACCGTTCATATGACCACACAGCCAAACACTTTTCTATCTTCTTGTAAAACTTTTGCTTGTTTAACCAAATTCTCCCTCATGTTCCTTTGCCTCTTACGACTTTGTCTCCCCTCTTTTCTAATTAAGTCCCATTAAGTCTGCTGCCAATCAGGGGAGAACATCAAACATCTGTCTTGAGAAGTATAAAATTTGTGAATGGAGCCAAGCAGGAGGGACCAGGCAGATTTAGGCTTTACAAGGAGGGCTAATAAACTAGTTTGAGTAACAATCACTATATCCACTTTTGGATAGCGTATTTCAGGAAAATAACAAGGAATGCAATGATTGAGCTGCACCCCAGCCCAATTTTTAACCGCATTCTCCATTGGAAAGTTATACAAGCTATGGGACCAAAAACAATTCCTCATAATGTGCTGCTGGAATTCCACCCTGTTTAGTGTTACTCACGTTGGTGGTTTTCTTGTAGTAGTCAATCTGGTGGACTCCTCTGGCCAGGCCAAAGTCAGCTATTTTCATCACATTGTCTTCCGTCACCAGAACGTTTCTGGCTGCCAAATCCCTATGGATGCACTGCAAACAGCAGGAGAGAGATTTGAACTTTAGGATATTACCTTTAGCTTTACCTTTTAATAGCCTTGGTCAACGGGTCATAAATATGATCTAATGCATTGTTCTTGAAGATGTTGAATCAGTTGTTTTGTATTGTTTTCTGTTGGCAAAAGTCGTACATTAATAGTCATGTCAGAAAACTGTGTAACATATTGCAGATAAAAAAAAAGTTTTTTCTTAATTTAACCTTCTGAAATTACATGTCCATGTCTGTTCGAGGCTGTGGCTTATCTTTGGAAAGACCATGTAAAAACATGTAGGCAGTGTAGATTTGCTGCAGATTTCTCAAAAATAAGAAAGTCAACACACAGGGCCTCATTTTAGTGAGCATAACCAAAATAAAATGTCTTTATATAGAAACTGTGAGTTTGAAGAAAAAACAACCTTGAAGTAAAAAAGAAAGGCACTGTTCGCCACATTGAATAGATGTCATTAAGTTTATTTTGGTTTTCATTCGAAATAGTCGTGGGATTTGTGGCAATGTGCGAAATGAAACAGCCCTGGTTTGTGGGTCTCCCTATAATGGAAGGCTAGTTTTAGGCTCCTGCATTCTTAGGAGGGTGCAGAGCCAGAAACCTGATGCCTACACCCAGACGACGGCTCTACTGCCTGTTTGCTAACAGATTTATGGCAGCGCTAAAAAGGACAAAGCCCTGCGACAGACGGACAGATGGATGAAAAAAGGGTAAACAGGACTGAACCTCCACCAGCTCAGTGCTCTGGAATGCCTGTCTGAGCTGAGAGACACCAGCTGGCAGACAAAGAGACGTGTTGATAAGAGGCACACAGAGTAGTGCATGCTGGGAAAAATAAAAGAACAGACACATCAGGGGTGGAGATGGAAAGAAAAGAGTAAAAGACGGGGAGAGACAGTGGAAGACAGAGGAAAGGGAAGAGAGAGGGAAAGGGCAGTTGGTGCTGCCATTGACCATCCAAACCCCTCTGAGCCAAATTCATCCATGTGAAGGCCAAATTACCAAATAAAAAGCCACAGAGATTAATAAACTGGATCTCAATCCAAACCACACCCCCCTCATTCCCTTGAATATCAAAGCAGGCAGAACTTATCATAGTCCTGATATTACAGCTTTTTTAAGACTTATGCAGTTTATGGAGTCAACAAAGGTGGAGCATTTTATTATCCTGCTACACACAGGGCTAGAGCACCTAAAACAACAGAACGTCACCTAAATTACTAGATGAACTCCCACTACTACTGCAAGTTATTTATATTCATTAGAGTGAACATACCCTTTTAGAGGCCAGGTATTCCATTCCTCTTGCCACCTGGTAGGCGCAGGACAGCAGATCTTTGAAGGTAAGCTGCTCCTCAGGCACCTTGGTCACATCAAAGGTGTAGTCCATGCCCGGAGGTCGACGGGCCCTCAGGTACTCCCTAAGACTGCCTTTGGAGGCATACTCCACCAAAACGTAAAGGGGCCCTGGGGGAGCGCAAACAGGATGAAAGATGGAGTTATTTATGTTATTGTTGTAGCTTGGAGGCTTGAGACCACCATAGTTGAAACACTCATAAATTAGGCCCAATGGTTGGTTTGTTGAGATTTAACAAGGGGGTTGGTAAAAAAGTAAAGGAGAGGCTTTTTTTTTTCTCTTGAAAATACGAGAGTGCATGTCACAATCTGTGTTAACAAGGAGGAAACTGTCCTATCATCATCCCCCTAAGAGGGCATGAGAGTCAAGAAAACCATCAACTTAACCCGAATGAGTCATCTAGCAGCTAAGAGACAGCCGGATGGTAGTGCTATCCATCCAAGCTAATCATTTCTAATCATTTAACTACCAAATTAAATACAGATAAATATTTTCTTTTTCTGGAAAAGGTGAAGTCAGGACAAACATTTACAACAGTCATAGAATAAGGAGGCAATAGAGAAAAACCTAACTGCAAACTTATAACAAATCTTACATTGATCCTAAACTTACCGTCCTGTGTGCAGACTCCAAGCAAGTTAATGATGTTCTTATGTTTATCCATCACCTTCATCAGCTCCATCTCTGAGATCAGGTCTGCAAGATCTTTGTCTGTTGCATCATCTAAGGAAAAAAAATATATCAAATGTTTCATAAATATACAGTTTATTTAGACAAGCTAATGTTGTCAAGTATTTTTGTGTCGATATAATCTGTCTCCTACCTTTGAGCATCTTAGCAGCCACAGTGGTGGCCTGGTCCGGGCAGTCTTTGTTGATGCCGTAGGCTTCAGCTCTGACCACCTGACCGAAGCAGCCTTCTCCCAGAGGTTTACCCAATGTTAAACTAGAGATACATCGAGAGAAGTTAAGTATATCCAAATGAACACCCATACAAATCCATAATTTAGGGGCTGGTTTCTAAATACATAGGTTGGGTAGAGCCAAAAATGGGCTGCGGGCTTGTTTCTTTTTAGATCCCCACAAGACAAGCGCTAACCTCTTGAAACGAACTCCGTGGACAAACATGCACTCTTTACAAGAGGCAGAAGTACAGGCAATATTATCATGGCTCCTAATTTTAAAATGCTATACCTCACATTCTTTAACAGTTCACTGTTAGATGTTAATTTTGGAATAAAGTCAGTTTATAATCCTCTCATTTTTGGAAACCAAAGACTGTAGTTATCCACTGTTAATCTAAACATTTTTTTTGTCATAATCCTGTACTACTGGATTTATGCTATTTAGAAGCGCAGCGGTCATTTTGTTTTACATCATTTATATCTCATTTTGAAAGTTTAAATTTTACAATAGAATTTTTTTTTTTTAATTTACAGATAACTTACTTCTCTCTTGGGAACTCCCAGTCAGGGTCATAGGGTAACTCAAACTCCATGACTCCAGCTAGCACTGGAGAGCAGCTAGATGAGAGGCGAGCCACCCTCATCAGTGATGCACTGGACTTCCCTGATGAGTTGGACTCCACTGAGTACTACAGAAGACAAACAAAGAATAGTTATTTATTAGCCTTATATGGGTTGCCAGTTGGTGTTGGGTCATACTGTGTGCGCAATCAATTAGTTGCAGGCTAATAATTAAAATCATCAGGTACTTGCACCTGTTTTGTTGGGTATCTAGATTCTTATTTCTGTTATGGACCACTTGTCAAGCTCGCTGTCACAGAAGACAGACTTTGCGGGTATTGATGATCTAAACTGTGCTGTACCTGTCTACGAAGAGGAAACTTAGAGAGCTTCTGGACAGGAAGGACGTCAAAGGGTTCCCTGCTCGGGTGGACTTGCATCCGACACAACACCACGATGACGATGGCCATGATCAGGGCCAGAAAACCACAAGCATAGATGATGATGTCAGTGTACTTGGTCTCCATGTTGTCCATGTCTTCTGCAATGTCCTCTTCTGCAGGAACAGGGAAAATGAGAGAATGAGTATGGAGAGGTTTGATTGGTAAACAATACCGTATATTTTTATTCAGTCAGTAAATCAGTGAATCGCATTGGATTTAATTTAATTCGTACCTGAAAGGACGGTGAGCCAGGCAGACTGATGAGAGAAGCCGATAGAATTTCCAGCCAGACACGTGTATTCTCCAGCATCCTCCATGGTAACTTTGGACAAGTACAGGACCTCCACCTCTGACATATTTAGGCTGCCAGTCTATATGACAGAGCAACACAAACAGCAATTTAAACAGTTAATATACTGTACAACAACAGCATATATCATGATACAATTTTGACAGTGTCAGAGAACAACAGTTTTCCCACAAAATGTTCTACATACTGTTACCAACCTTGAGGACCTGAACGTAGGGCGTCCCATCAGGACCGTAGCGACTGCCATTCCTCTCAATGTGTTTGAGCCACTGTATGTGAGGCTGGGCATCGCTGTAGACCTTACAATGAAACTGGACATCACTGCCCACCACTGCTGTGGTGTTGGCTGGTAGACCAGCCTGCAGGATGGGCCTATGTGGGGAACGCTCTGTATTGGGAAGAGATGGATAAGAAATCAGAGGAGATAAGAAAAGACTAAGATTGAAAGAAGGTATTAAATTAATCTCCAGTGACACCAGTCAGAGCTAAAAGGATTCCCTTCAATAAAAGTTCAAAGTTAAGTCAGGGACATGGAGAGGGGGATTCCTCTGATCAGCCAAGTGTGGACAAATGCTGACAGGCCTCTTCCAAATGCAGATGAAATACCCTCTAATTAGGGAGACTCGGCAGAGCTGTCCTCAATTATCACATTCCTGATATTTAGCTGTTTGCAGCTACACCTGAGACATTGGAGGCTACATATCCACTGAATTCAGGAGATTAATTCTTTGGCCTATTTTGAGATGAAAATCAGTTGTTAGCCTGGCACATGGAGCTGGTTTCCATGGTCTCTTTGATCTATGGGTACTCTCACTCTCTACTCTTTTTTTTTTTTAATCTCGTTAGTCGTTTCTCTTGTTGTTTCTCTGGGAATAGAAGTTGACCTCATAGTAGATGGATAGCAAACAATCAAACAAGCAAACCATAGCCTGATCTCCTGTCACAGGTCAGGGAGAAAACTGCTACAGATGCCTGACCGTCCACTTCCACCTGCCGTGGCTGACGCCAGGCGCCTCTGTCACCTTCTGCTCACCCCAGTTATCCCCTCCACCTGACTGGAGACAGCTGGCTGTCAGCTTTCATTAGAAGGAATAACATTTTTCCCTCAAGTGCTCAGCAGAAAATTTGCAAACGTTTTATTGTCTTTTAGTGTGTTGTAATAGTGACACCACGAAAACACAGTGCTGGGTTCATCCCTGTCTTACCAAGGACATCCAGGACATAGCTGTGGGCAATGGAGCCATATTTGTTCTCCACCAGGCAAGTGTAGTTTCCTCTGTCTGAAGGCACCACACTCTCCATCACCAGGCTCCAGTGCTGATGTCTCAGCTAGTCAAAGGAAGAGAAAATAATATGATGGATGGCAACAAGATTTGTTCAGTTCTTCGGCTTGCAGAAACTTGACTCTAATAGAAAACAAAGGTAATAAAAGGAAAACCATCTATTTAAATTCAGCTGTGCATTCCTTAAGAAAACTTGTCTTTACCTTAATGCCCCCGATGCGGTGCTCTCCTCTAAATTCTCGCCCATTTTTGAGCCAGCGGATGGTGGGCATGGGGCTACCCATGGCTGGGCAACGGAACTTTACAGTGTTGCCCGCGGGTACCGCATACAACTTCTTCTCCATCCGCTGAGTATGAGTCCAGTAGGGACCTGTATGGACACAGACTAGCCAGTGAGCCACTAGTCATTATGCTCTGATGAAGCCTTGATCTCGAGTCGTACTATTTAATGATAGTCTGATCATTTTTCTCCTCTTAATGCAAGTACTCAGGGAACAACCAACGTACCTCTTGAGATGTAAACCTGGTCATTTTCAGCCTCAATTGACGTGTCCTCCAAGCCGTTGTCTTCGTCATCATCTCCCGAACCCAACGAGTCTGGAAATGTGAGAAAAAAAAGAAAATTTGAAGAGAGATGAAGAACGCATTTCCAGCTGTCATTTTACAACTAGAAAACTGCTTGTTCAGGCCTGCCATGACCTCACCTGCCACAGTGATTGTGAAGTTCCTCAGAGGCTCTTTGGTTCCCCGGAGAACACAAACATAAACACCTGAATCCTCATATGTTACATCTGTGATCTCCATGATTGCACCACGGATCTGGATACGGGGTGTGTGTACAACACGGATGCCTTCCTTGTACCAGTTCACCGCCATACCTGGCCGGTTGGTCACGTCGCAGCGCAGTTTCAGGACATTGCCTGGCTCTAGCAGCAAGTGTTCTGCAGTGTCTTCACTCAGCTCCTCAAGAACATCTTTTAAAGCCAAAGGACATTAATAAACAGTTATAAATGCTCTGCAATGGCTTTATTCATTTTCACCTTCTTTGCTTCATTTACACTTGAAAGCAAGTGACATTCCCTCAGTATGACCTCTCAATTCTTCCCCATTATCTCCCATTCCTTGACCAACACACACACACACACACACACACACAAAATTAAGTTACCATGGAGACCCAGAGGCCTAACCACCTGACCCCTTCCTCCTCCTCCTCCTCCTCTCCTTTTTTGTTCATTTGTGGATTATTGTTGGAGTAAGAGCAAGCTAGCTAACATAGCAAACTCCCTCCTTTACTCACTCCAAATAAAGAAGAAAAGAAAGCGAGAACATAGGTAATGAACATGTTGCAGTGTGACAGCGGACAGGCCTGGAGAGTAAATCTATGGGGCGGTGAAGGTTCACTGGAGATCTAAGTGAGCGAAGGAGGAGAGAAGTTCATTCAAGCCTGAGGAGGAGGATGATGGCTATTGAGCCTACACCAATGCTGTCAAACCACTTTTGGTAGTTAACTCTCTCTTTTCAAACTTTTTTTTATACATTCGATATAATTGATTATATTTATACACAATAGTAATTCATGAAAAGTACCTACAAATGTTAAAACAAATTAATCTAAAATGTTTGGCTGACCATTTTGAATAGAAAATTGCTGGGAAAATGAATAATAATTTCAAATGTTTTTTTTTTTTTTTTTTTTTTTTTGGTAATATTACCTGCAGGGAATTCAGAAGCTGTTAGGTCCACAGTTCGGGAAATGATGGCACCTATACAAAGCAAAGGTCTGGCTTAGTAAAAATAGTGGCATAATGTGTGATGCCATATGGTCAAATTTCACACATTAGGAGTTTAATAACTGCAAAATCATCTAGTCTTAGTCGGCCTGATCCCGAAATAATGGCATGATGATGAGTGTGTCTTACCAGGCAGGACCTCTAGCCACGCTGACTGCATGGCCTGTACCGTCTGTCCTCCGTGAGTGTTTTCAGCCATGCAGATGTACTCCCCTTCATCCTCCAAGGTGATGTTGGACAGATGGAGTGTGTTCATCTTGGAGGCATTGCTCTGTAAGGCCTGCATGGAAGATATGCATTTGTATCATGACAGCAGCAAATAATAGTATATTTTGGCTAGTGTTGAATTGCTTTTCTATCCTCACCGTCAGAGCCCTGAGGCGAGGCTGCCCTCCTTGGCTTCGCCCCAGGATGCTGCTTTCCTTCTTCAGCCACTGCACCTTGGTGGACGCTGGCCGGTGGATTTTACACACTAACTTCGCCTGGCCGCCCANGCCACTGCACCTTGGTGGACGCTGGCCGGTGGATTTTACACACTAACTTCGCCTGGCCGCCCACAACTGTTGTGGTGTTTTCTGGGTAACCCGGCAGGATCAGAGGCCTTGAGATACGCAGGTCTGGCAAAAGAAAGAAGAATAAAGGTGAAGGAGAAAATAGTGACTGAAAACAAACCAGATTCATGATCCTGTAAAAAACATAACCTAAACCAGATTTAATTTGCTTGAGCTTTCAGTCATAATTTCATATACTGAGAACATATTTCACATCAACATAACTTTAAAATTGCTTATAATTCCTTTTTATGCTCAACTTTTCAAATAAGAGAAACTGTTTACTATCCAATGTCAAAAATCCATCTTGCATTCATAGATCTGTTTTGGAATTTCCTGTGTCTGGCTCCGATCACATTTTTACTCCTGTAACAAAGTATAAATGCAGATTTTCAAAGAACACGATCAGGATTTTTCAGTCATCATTTTATGTTTAAGAGTAAATGCTGCAACAGACTGCCTGGTGTGAGTGTGCCCAAATTGGACAGGATAAAACTGTGAAAACACATCATGCCGGTTTCAGTTTACCCTTGAAACATCCGGCAGCAGAAGTACAGCATGTTCCTAAACAACTGCTGTCATTTAATGCTACCAGGAACCAGTGATAGAGTGCCCTGATAACCTGACTGCTATCATGTCACCATCACCCACAGTACCATCCATTCACTGGGTCATTCACCCACTTATGTGTTCGTTCATTTGCCTCTTCAAGCATATGCGTGCCCCAGCCGGGGACAAAGCCCACTGCTCAGTCACTCAGAACAAGCAATTTTCCAGGGCAATTTTCTGTCTGATTGCTTCCTGCAAATGCTTAGTGAAAAGGCAATCTGTTCACTTGCTGGGGTGAAGTGCTGCCTTTTCTCTAATCATCTAGAGTAGATGTACAGGTATTACATGGCCACAACCTTGCTAGTGGAACAGCATGTCCTTTGTGTCTATACTGTAAAAACAGGAACTGATTGGGATATCACATTAAAAATTGGTGGATGGGAAAAGAAGGAAAACAGTAACATTGGTGATAAATTCTCATATCTGGTGCAAGTTGTAGCTTTTTACTCAGGATGTAAAGTGTTTATTTATTTTGGTGTCACATCTATATCTTTTTTTTTTTCTTTTGCTTTTTGAGCTCTGCACTGTCTAAATTTTTACTCCTGTTTGCGTTGAGGGTTGGATTTCCATTGGAACAACCAAACTAAAAATTAACATGTTAATGGTGACTGTGTTGTAAAGCACTTTGATTAAATGTCCTGTGTTTTGCAATGAGGAATTTGAAGTGTTGTGTAAACCAAACTTTGGAACCCACTGGGCTGAAATGGACTGTGTTCAAAATGCAACATGACAGTCAACAGTGTCTTGATGGCAAGTTTTGATGTGAGTATACTAATAATTTAAACTTTTTAGATCATCATCAATCATGGATCATCAATTGAGGCCCATAGCCAAGTGACATTTCCATCTTGCACTTTATGCACCATGGCCTTTGTGTTCAAAATTGTGCAAATAAGAGCTATAACAAAAAATTATCATCTTATGGAGCAAACTTGAACACAGCATCACCCATAGTTAGCTGTAAATCACAGAGATAACAGACAAACACACAGAGCCATGCTAATGAACTTGCAGGGATGGGACTCTGCCCTGAAGATGAACTTGCAGCAAGGTGTGAATTGTCACCCAGAGGCGAGGGGGCAAAAAAAAAAAAAAAAAAAAAAAAAAAAAAAAANAAAAAAAGAAAACGCAAACAAACCGCTCAGCTGGTGTGAGCCAAGCCGGCTAGACCCAGAAGAGCCCACTGTGGAAACAAGCTGGAACATAAATAGGACTCGAACAACTTCATGTCCTGACGTGACAGCATGCAGAACAGGGCTCTCTACTTGCCTGATGGTGAATCTTTTGAGTAAAGTTCGGTATCACAAATTAACTTACTACTACATCTTATTAGGTATTAGTTATTACCAAAAACACATTTCTCACAAGTTTCAGACTCCAGTTATCAAATCATCATCATTATGTCCCGAGGGTGAACTTCATACTGTACAATCAGGGCCAGTTTGCAAAACTGAGATCGAGGAGTTGATCTTGTCAGCCAATCAGAGTACAGTACTTTGACTGTTTGGCTAATGTAGATTCCTGAGGGTAATGCAGATTTACCATTTTTTATCTTGAGCTATTGTCTGCCAATACACATAGATCTGATCTTTGAAGTGTGCAACCGTGCAGCCAAAGGTTATGCTGCAAGTCTGAACCTCAAAACTCAACATCAAATAAGCAGGAGACTCACAATGGTTCGAATGTGTTACACTAGCAGGTTGTCTTGACCATCCAGTCTGACCAGCAGATGCACAAAAACAAATAAGCCAAACCAGTCCAGGCTAAAGCAATGAGTGGCATAATCTGATTGATTCTATTCCAAAATCATATGCTTCCATTTTGGAAAAGCTATCTGAACAAGCTATTTACCATTCGATGTTCCTTACAAATACAGGATCCAGAAAGTGGTTTGTCAGCCAAGCATCTAATATGGATGTAATATGGACTTTAGTAGGAAGAAAACAGGGATGGAAATAAGTGCTGTTGTTTGTCCAGTTTTTTAGGGTAAAAATATTTAGCAGCAAGCGGTTATCATGAAATATGTAATTATCCTACAGCTCAAATACATTCTGTGTGGGTGTGGGAAAACATTCTCCTCTAAATTTGTTCTTTCTAGCTCTAAAATTGTATCTTTTCCCCTTGTGCTCACACTCCTCAACATCACTTCATCTTCCTGCATCCCTCTATCCTAACATGGCTTTCCTTGGTGTCTGAAGTCTGCTGACTGACATCAGCGTGGAAAGTGGATGAAATCTCCCCTGTCAGGATTCTGAGAGTGCATTGTAGGGCTCTCTGCAGGAGAGCAAGACCCTGGACACCTTTCTCCAGCTGGAGTCATCTTTAGGGAGGTGGATAGGGAGTCACAGGGAGACTCTTTTTACTGACATAAAAGAGGAGAGTTTATTTCTTTCTATTTGAGGTCGTGTCTCTATTTCTGTTTGTCTCATGAGAACTTCCTCTCTTCCTGTTATATTTACATTTATCCAGAAAAAGCTGCATATGTAGCTATCGTTTCATGAATCTGCCAGATGGCATAAGTCATCACAGTGCACTTTTGAATTTGTCTGTCATGTAGAAAAACATTAAAGTTTGTGCATGAATCCCTCCTGCACATCATTGTCTGTCAAATACATACAGGGAGCTGAAGAGCAAGCCCTGGCTAGCCTGTCTTGGCTCTGCAGTATAAAGCAAGCATGAGAGAAGGAAAATAGACACTTTCTGTGTACCTACAGGGCAGAAAACCACTTCATCTTTCATCAGTCTATTAGGACTCTTTCCTCAGTCTATTTCATCTATTAGGATTCCACACGCATCCTAATAAACCACCAGGATGACTTTGGCAGACAATACCNAAAAAAAAAAGAAAAAAAAGTTAGCACAAATCCCTTTCATCTTGCTTTCTTAGATTTAAAAATCTCATTTATGTTCAAACTTGTGAGACATAAGTGATGAATTTGCTTATTTTCTATGTAGTTTAACACAATGTTTTTTTGTGCAAATACTACACCTTTAGAAAAAAATTACTTCTTTAAAATGACAATGACTAACCTATTTCATTGACTTCTGTTTGTAAATCATCAATGGAAAGACCCCCAAAGCCCCCCCCCCCNCTTCCGAGCCCCAGGGCCTCGGATGGATCAGGTAGCATCGTTTATGGCAGCAAAAACACCGGGAGCTTTTTTCCCTCCTTTAAGAATTGACTGCAGCCTCTCTGTCATTTTTTCTGTCACCTTGACTTCCACTGGGGTCAAACCTCCACCACGCCCGAGCTGGTGCTCAGGTTATGGCTGCAATCAAGGACAAGTGTTTCCACAAACACTGACTCAGTTACATTATTTACATTCGGAAGCTGCCAATCAACCACAATCCTTCACTGTCAACCACTTAGCAGTCAGGGCTTGAACAGGGCTTGAACAGCAAATATTGTTGAGGATGAGACAAGAGATACTCATTCACACAATCAACCATGTTTTCATGGTCACTCTGGTTCAAATCAAAAAACTTTGTAACACACGTAGCTCAAAAATCTAAAAATCCAAAATCAAGTAACGCACAAAACTCAGAAATTGGGATTTCAAAAGCTGATTAAACATTGTTCAGGTACAGGTAAAGAATCAATTCATGGACAGTGAATAATAAATATATCTGCAATCAAAGATAGTATCATTTCAGCTCTTACCTTTTGTTCTTCCTTCATCGATGGCTCTGGTCCAGACTCTGTCCATCAGACAGAGCATAAGAACACAGAGTGTGTAGACCCTCACCATCTTCTAGAAGTGATGACGGTCTTTTGGTTTAAAAGTAAAAATGTAAGTTGGAAGCCTTTGTTGGCCTCACACTCCACTCCCTGGCATTGGCAACGTCAGAAACCCAAAAAAGTCACTAAATCTGGATCCTGTGAAGGCAATCAAACACAAGAGAATCTGTTACCTGTTGATCGTCATAAATTTTCTGGAGGGAAGCTTAAGATTTGGCCTGTTAAGGTGTCTGAATCAAACTTTTCTATGTAGTTTGTTCAATTGTTCACCCACAAAGTTTCAGAAACCTTCTGTTTTCACTCCAACCAGTTGTATTTTTAACCAGATGTCCTGCTAACTGTCCCACTCACCCACTAGCTCTCCTGCGTCATGAATAAGAAGCAGTGCTGTTACTGCCTGTTGTTTGTCAATGGATGGAGCACAGCCTGCCTGGAATAATGGGCCCTCACTATGAAAACACTTGAAACTTGCCAGGAAGCTACTTGGAGGAGTAGCAATGGGAGATTTGACTGGAAACCAGTGACAGACGGTAGTATGAAGCAGAAATATAGTTAAACAGGAAGAACGCACACTTATGTCACACATCTATCAACTACTTTTTAAACAGATGATTGCTTATTGGAGCAAAGGGGGTATGTGCATTTGTATATTTTGGGATTTTGGTTGTTCAGGTTAGAGAGAATAAACTTCATCATAATGGTTTGACTATTTTGCAAGTTTCTTGCATTTATTTGAAGCACAATCTAACCCTCTCATAACTCTATACTTGACTTTCAGGCATTTTAGGTAAAGTAGCAGTTGATTTACTGGATGAGTCTGTTTAAGAGAGAATACTTGTCCAGTTTCCACATGATTTGACTGTGTTTTCACCCTAAAACAAGCACTGTTCACTTTTAAGATATCTAATCATTATTTCATCCCATAAATTAAAACCCCAATTTCAAAACGTCAATATCACTATAATAAACAAATTCCAAAAAACTATAAACTTTAAAAACCTGTAAAAATATATACAGTGTTTTTTTTTTGTTTGTTTGTTTGTTTGTTTGGTTGGTTGTTTTTTTTTTTTGTTTTTTTTCTGTATGGCGTATCGAGCCCACTGTGCACCGGCGCTAGTTCCTGGCGTGTGCGCTCTACACAAACCGTGCCCACACACACGCACACACACACACACACACACACACACACACACACACACACACACCATTTAATGAACCAGCTTTCCTGCTGAATGAAACGTATTCTTTCTCAGTTAAGGGCTGGAAAACTTTTTTCTCCTGCTGCTGCTAATTCCCCTGGCATGATGCCTGGCTGCTGCACTGTTCACTTCTTCTGTTTGAGGAGTAAAATACGTCTACTGTATTCTACTGTATGTATTCTACTGTGAGTTTTCAGTCGAAAAAAACAAAGACTTACTGTTATAATGATTAACTGTGCGTTTCTGACACAACTCACACTTCAGAAATCAATCATCTGCAGAATTTGTTTCAACCATTGTCTATAGATTATGATTAACCTAAAATGCGAAAATGTTACCGCTATTAAAACGTATATATTGTAGGGTTAAAGTATATCTGTGTGTATGTAGCTCACAATCGATCAAATCGATATGGGCCAATCTGTTGCGACAGAGAGCATGAGAGCGTCTGCCACATCCTGAAATCAATCCCAACTTCTAGAAAACCACAAACCGAGAGAGCAGACTTTTACAAATCTGTTTGCAGACACAGTCTGCTTCTCCTCTTATTTTTGTTGGGAGATCACTAGGATCTAGTCTTTAACACAAACAAGTCACCTGGCAAAGTACAAACTCCACTAAGCGTGTTTGACAAAAACAATCATCTGCGCTCACAGGGAAAACACTCAATGTGAAAGATTCAAAGGCAAATCAATCTAAGTTAACAGTTTACTTTCCTAGATTTTAAAATGGCAATTGGTGAACAAGTGGCAGAGAGTTTTACTTTCTCCTGAAATGGTTCAAGAAATTCACTCGTCTTGAAAATTACTGAAACAAATACAAATCTTGTATCTTCCCACACAGGGACAGGATTTATCACTTGCTGTGAGAGTCAAATGAGCCTGAATTGCTTCTAAAACTAGAGTTTTGTCAGGAAATATGCGTATCAAACTCTGCCAAAACCCATTAAAATGAATGAAACAAGTCTCAGAATCGCCAGCACCTTCCCCTGTTCTCTCCTTGCACTGATAATGACTGGCACCAGGGGAACAAACACTCCTAGTCCCTGTCGATCCAAGTGAATATTGAAATCCTTACTTGATGTATGGCATAGTCCCGCTGTATCCTTTCCAAAAACGAGTCTGTGGACGATTCTCGACAATCGGGTATCCGGGTGAAAGCAGGGGTGATTTTATAAATCCATCAAAAACAACCCCCTGAAACATGAACGACAGCTGCTGGGCTCTTGGTGACCGGAGGAAGAGCTGATCCCTGGGGCAAAGTCCACTTCAGGCGCCCGCTAAGAGCGCTAAATCCATGGAGAGGGAGAAACCAAAAAAGAGAGAACCAACGGGAATTCGTGCGAATAAAATGAGTCCCGTAGCCGCTTTCCTTAATCTAAAAAAAGTGGGGAAAGATCCAATGTTGTGCGCGAAAGGGAAAAAGAGGGAGAGAGGGAGAGAGAGAGTCGCGCTGGAAAACGTGCTGTAGCTCAGAGTCCCTTCTTGGTGAAACTGTAGCACCGTTTTGGATGATTCGGTGCGTCTTTACGCACTGCCGCGGCGCTTCTCCAGCTGGCCCCGCTGTCCTCCGTCAGTTTCCCGCAGTCACACCTGAGCTCTGCCGCTGTCTGCATCTAAAACGTGGACCTGAAACTCCGTGCGTTTCGCTTCTCCGGCAGAGGGGCGAATGGCTGCGAAGACCTCCAGCCTCCCACTGCACTCTGCTGCTCTCCGAACGGCAGTCACAACAACAATGGTCTGAAAGCGGACAGGGGAGCAGGAGGAGGAGGAGGACTGGGGGGGGANGGTAAATCATAAACCACAAGACCTGCCGCGTCTTCCACCTCCACGTAGATTTCTGAAGGAGTACATTTCATTTCATTAAACAACCCTAAATTTAAAATAATTGAAATGCTTTTAATTTGCAAGCAAAACATCTTCAGCGTTTTAATATTATTTCTTCAGATATTTTAGAGGCAAAGCTTTCACTGTTGGCCTTGTACCAAGTTAACCACATAAATCACGTTATCCAAACCTGGCTATTACCTTAATAAAGTTTTTTTTTTTTTAAATATATAATGCCTCATAATTTACTGAGAGTTAATTGTCGCTTAGGCAAACAGGGCATTAGGATCTCTTTAGAGGACGCGTTCAATGAAAGCTAGTTGTTTTCCATAGTGAATGGATGCATGTGAATTGCCGTCGTGTTTTAATTGCATCAGTAAAGGACAGGGGCCGCATAATCCCATTGGCTGTGGCAGAGCATAAAGATCCGTTATCAGTTTGGGGACTGACACTGAACCTCATCTGTCCTGTTATGGCAAATTTAGTATGCCAAAGTATGCGCCATATATTATATAGGCATCTCTCAAAGGTATAATACATACAAGAACAGTATGTGACAGTTGGAAAAAACACCCAACAGACACCTGTATGAAATGTGTTTGGATAAATGTATTTAGAAATTAATATAAAGGCATTTGTAGCTTACAAATTTACTTATTGATATGATTTTGAAAAATAATTTAAGTGAGTGAAGTAAAGAAAGACATTGCTTAGTTGCATAATATGTGAAAATGTGACAAATACAGGGGAAGAAAGAGCATAATCATAGGGTCAATAATTTTTTCTTTTCTCAGTCCATCTTTAAACACTATCAAATTTCTTTTTTATCTGTTATGATTTTATCAGAAACTTAGAAAAGCAACAAATGTCTCCTTTCCACCTTTTCTCTCATTTCTGTCTGTATCTCACCTTCATTACAAAAGCAAAATCTCTCTTCCTTTATCCATCAGAAGCAAGAAACAAAAAGAAGAAAAAATCATTATGTTCTCACTTTAAGGGCTGTTAAATACAGTTAACAGCCCTTTGACTGATAATTACATGAATTTTAAGCTATAGTAAAACTGATTTTGGGTGCAGGAGTAGAAAAGTATTAAATCTCTTCATCACCAACCTAAATCTGCGCTATTTGCTATTTCAAGAATACTCATGTTCAGTGTTCATATGACTAGAAATGTGTATATGTGTTGGAGAAATGCTGATAAAAGGAATAAGACAAAGAACAGCTAACATATATATATATCTATATATATAGATATATATATATTGTGTGTTAGAGCCTGTGTAGAGGAATATTTGGAGGAAGAAGAAGTCATTCAGGATACTGTTAACCTGCTAATCTATCAAGATCACAATACCATCATGTTGAGGAAAAGGCATCATTCATCTAATTTTTATATATTTTAACCAGAGTTTGCTTTGTGCCAAGTTTACCAGTAAATGAACCCATATCCCCATAAATGGTTTAAAGTAACCTAGAAACTGAAATCAGTGAAATCTGAGAAATCCTGAATGATTTTTGATTTATCTCTGTTGGGCAGAACAGGAAAAACTGCAGAGAGATTTGATGATCACAAACAAAAAAGCAACAGACATGGACACAGTTAGCCACATGAGCCGCTACATGCTGTCTTACCACAAAACTCTGCCAACTTCAAAAAACAAAAGCTGCAAAGAAATTACTGAGTGGATAAAGAGTCAAACCTGCACAAAGCATATCATTCTATCTATAGTTCAAACTTCTCCCCACAGTACGAGTGTGTGTCTTGCTGAAATTTATGTGTGGAAATAACTTCCAGATTTGACCTTTAACACCACACTGTGCTACCTCAGGTCAAACTGAACTTTACAGCGAAAGTCAAAGTACACAAATAAACGAGGCAGAGTGGAAGTCATAAAGCAGATAAGAGCTGTGCTAATGCCATCCGACGCTATGTGGTGGACTGCTGGCCTGGCCTCAACATGTGTGTGTGTGTGTGTGTGTGCGTGTGTGTGTGTGTGTGTGTTNGCCTGGCCTCAACATGTGTGTGTGTGTGTGTGTGTGCGTGTGTGTGTGTGTGTGTGTTTAGACAGACCAGATAGATTAATAGATACAGTACCTGTGTGTTAGGAGGGGGACAACAGCGTTAATGTTACTGCACCTTTGTGCTGTGGTAATGAGACTCAGGTGGAGTTTGCAGTAGCTTCAATCACCTCACACACACACACACACACACGCACATATTATCTTTATATATATATACACACACGTATATATATATATATCTCCTTATATTTGAAGCCCTAGTCAAAAAAAAAAAAAAAAAAANAAAAAAAAAAAAAAAAAAATGTTCTGAATGTTTTCAAATTGATTCAGTATCTCAAGTAAATGTAAGTTCAGTATGGGTTCTCCATCTTAAAGGGCATACAGGTGGTTTTGCATGTTTGAGACCAATAAAACTAACCTGCATGCATATTATGTTACTGCCAACTATTTTCCAAAACATGCTGCTGAAGCAGTACATTAAAAAAAAAAAATTCCTACCTTCCAGGCAGCCATTTGTTTTAGTTCATTCCAGTACACTATTAAAATCAACTTGTAGAGACTTGAAACATGCTTGAGATATGTAATCCATCACAGTGAATCAAATGTCACTATTATTTTTTATTGAAGTTTTTAGTATTTTCATGCAGTTAAAAATGAGAGTGATCTGAGAATTCTCCAGGAAATACAGTCCGAGGAGAAAAGATTGACATTGCCAGAGAAATTAGAACATCAGTTCCTTCAACATGCAGACATGGGTGCTCACAGGCGGAACACTGAATTTTAAGGTGAGTGTATCACTGAACATTTGATTTTAAAAGATTATGGGATTTGTGAAAATAACAAATGAAATAAAATACGGTTTTATGTTTTGGAAAATGGTTGACAGTAACGGGTATGCGAGCAGTATTTAGTATACTTAAACATGCAAAACCGCCTGTATGATCCTAGAAAACCATAGCATTCAAGAAAAGACTCTGGCTTCCAAATTCTTCTAAAAAAGTAACAAACAAATGCATGATCATCCCTCTATTACCCCTTTCATACAAGTGATAGATGTTTAATGGGATCCACTGAACCCGTGTTGAACCCACATTGGGCTCATTCATACTTTGATGAAAATAGTGACTCCCTAAAACTATAACTTTAGTTCCAGACACATCAGCATATTAAGCCATGGATTTACACAGAACCACATTAAATAAGTACCATTAAAAGTTAAGTTTCAGTTTTCTTGCATGCATGCTCTCTCACCCACTTCAAGCTTTCTGTCTCTAGAAAACCTCTAGCCTGTCTCTTTAAAGTCTAAAATGTTAAATCTAAAATGTCTCTGATACAAATTATACTGGCTCATTCACTGTTTAGCCTGTTAAATGGATTCATTTTCTGCAAAGGTGATAAATGCCAAAAATATTAAATTAAATTCACATTTGCTGCTTTTATGGAAACTGCTTTTCTAGCATGAGGTCAACATGTTTACAGAATTATGTTTTACAAAATGAAATTTACTTAATGTTAGATTTACAGAATGAAGCACATGTGAAAGGGAAGAATACTAAAGGAATGAAATACTTGTAGTACCTCTGTCTCATCTCTTTATCTGATGACATCAGTGATATGCTGGATCCCTCCAGACCCTCCCAGGACCTCCAGGTGGAGATAGCATTGATAGCCTGCTGCATACTTATGTTAATGCTAATGGGGAATACCAAGGCTGGTTGGTGCCTGACAGCTGATAACAGATTGAGGAGGGGGTGATGCTGGGGCAAACGATAATCACTAGGGTGAGTTGAGGTTAGTTGAAGAGACGTGGGGGGTGTATGGAGGGAAAGTGAGGTGGAATAAAGGTCAGGAGGGGGGTTCAGGCTGCTTCTCCTCAGCAGGATTCCAGTTTTGAAACATAAAGTCCCATCTACCTTTACGTAGATGGTTTTATTAACTATGCTCAGGTCCACAGGTGCATCAGAACCAATCCAATGTTTGCCACCAGTGAAAAGTTTGCAAAAATGCTCTCCAAAGTGGATACGGCTGATGTTGTGGTATCTTGTGCACTTTGTTGGTTGTTGTTGTTGTGTTTTCATGTGTTGCTAAAATGAAGTTCATATGTAAAATATCATCTTAACCAAGAGGGATGATTACCAAAAACTACAAAAAATAAAACCTAAACCTGAAGTACTTTATATAACTGCAGGTTTTGGAAGTGGATGAGTTATAGTTGGGTCAATCCCAAAATCTGCCATTACATTTTATTATTAATTTCCCATAGTGAATGTTTAATTTATCTTATTATGTATGCAGACCAGTGCATGGTAATCCATCTAATATGTCTTTTTCATTTTACAGCAAGAGAAAAAGATGGAATTTCAATGAAAATATGAAAAAAAAAAACCCAACTGTTTTAAAGATAAGTACCCCAACAATTTAAACAGGAACAAAAGTTAACAATGTGGAGAAGGAATTTCAGGGAGCTGTAAATGTTAAAATCATATGGTCCTCATGCCCTATGGCTCAAAATTACACGTCAGCAAGCTGACTGACGGCACGGCAGACAACATGTCCTGACCCTTAAGGCCGGGCAATCGACTCCCACACTGGTTAGGTCCTGAAGCTCCCATTGTTGTGTGTTTGTGTTAATCATTACCTGCACTGCTCACAACACAATGGGAGAAGCTGAGGGTGCAGGCTTTGTAATGCAAGAGACTGCTGCTGCCAAAATACAGAGCTGAAAGGAGAGAGGGGGGAGGGAACAAGAGAGAGAGAGAGAGAGAGAGAGAGAGAGAGGCCAGGGATGGTTCCACAGCAACTAAACATGGCATTTAACATCATTTTAGATTTAGAATATTTCTCTATTTTGACCTCAAAAACATCTTGGGTGAAAAGTAACAGAAAAAATATAGAAAAAAAGAGAGAGAAAAAAGAGTGAATTCTGTAACCCTGCAGCAGTAAATAAAGACACAAGTTCATTCTCTTTTGATATAAACTTTAAAGTTCTACAACAAGCAATAATCAACGTATGATTCGATAAGTTTCATGGCTTTGTGGGCATATCGTCACACCATAAAACACACTCAGTGCTCTGTTGTTGGAGATGGTTTAAGAAATTTAGACTTTTCCCTCAAAAAAAAAAAAAAAAAAAANAAAAAAAAAAAAAAAAAAAATGCACAGAAAGAACACACACAAAAACAATATAAAATAGATTTAAAAGCATCCTCATAACTAGTTTTAGAAAATAAAAGTAATGTGTTAAATTACTATTTACCAAAAATGTAATCTGAGTATCTTAACATAAACAATATATTATATATATACTGCTTGTTAATGCACAAATCTATTGGACGTTCCTTCCTAAATGCTTTTTTTTAATTATTATTATTAGTGTTACAAATGGCCCAAATTACAAATTAATATTTAAAGTTTAATCAGTAATCTTTCTAATTAGCTACAGTAAACTTTTGTGTCTGTGCAAATCGTGATGTTTGACTGATAATGAAATTCCAATTACTCTCACCTCATTTATTTTAGCAGATTTTTCTCTTTTCTCACTTACTTTTATTTGAGAATTGATAAGAGGTCAACGTTCTAACCGCAGAACACCCCCCCCCCCCCNCCCCCCCATACGCACCCACACACACACACCCAGCTGTTTACATTAAGATGGATATCAATGACAGCCGCTGATTTTCCTCGCCCGTCTTCCTTTCTTCTCTCGTTCCCTCTTCACATCCAACAGGGGAGTCCCATTCCCCCACAGAAGGCTGAACCCTGCCTGAACCCTGCTGCTTTAATTAATCTCACTGACTTTGTTAATTATTTGTTTGGTTGGCTGACTGCCTGCCTGCATGTGTGTGTGTGTGTGTGTGTGTGTGTGTGTGTGTGTGTGTGAGTCTGTGTGTGAACTCGTCCCTCTTTGAAGTATTTGGGACGTAAGCCACGGCTGAAATAAGCTTGTCAGCCCTGCACTGATAACCTCGAACAGAGGAGGATTCCTCTGTAATTTTCCTCCCTGCTACATCGCTTTGTCCTCTGTTTATTTGCAGAAAGTGATTTCAGCTTTTTCATTTGAAAACTATAAAGCACTGCATTTTATGTTGTTTGTTATCCTTTGGATTTTAGAGGGGGTGTCTTGGGTTTTCAGTGGATGACAGAACAGATGAGAGGGAGAGAGAGCACGAATGGATTGGGCCTTGGGTTTTGCATATGTGTGTGTTGTGTCAGAGAATGGGTATGCATCGGATGGAGTGGGGTGGAAGGGAGCCAATAGCTAGTGTAAAGTTTAGCACCCTGTCAGTGAATCAGGTGAAAAGAAGATCTCATTAGAGTAACACTGTATTGTTCTCGCATTAGAGTGATTGTTACCACACAGTGCTAACCCTCATAAACACTCAATACGTTTACATACACGTTAAAACTTCAATTACACTAATTAAAGCGATAAATTCATTTTTTGAGACATCACAAACGTCACCTTAATTACATTGAAATCAGTGTAAACCCTAAGCATGCTCTAGATTATTCTACTGTAAATCAGATTATTCAGACATGTAAACTTCATAATCGGAGTTAGACACCTCCACGTGCATTTCCTCAGCTGCTGATTTTTTTTTTTTTTTTTAAACCAGCTAACCAATCATAATGAAGAATGAAACTCAAACTGTTCTGGAGACCCAACAACAACATGGAAGTTCCTGTGGAGGCTGGAGCTGATGTATCAGAATATGACATCATCAAACCAAACTCCTGAATGAGGTTATTTAACGGCCCTTGTGCTAAACAGGAGTATTTTCAGTAATGTGGACATGGCTAAAGCGCACGTTTGTGTGAGTGTACACAAATGCAATCATAGTTCATTACAAAAATGAAATGCAGATATATACAGTATGTCTGCCTGAACACTTTACATGCAAAGTACAAATGTTATTGAAAGCAAGTTTCTTTCACAGGCCAATATCTGTTCATTTACTATAGTTTAGCTGCAGTTGTCTTTGTAGTGTGTACGTGTATGTGTGTGTGTATGGGCATGTTTGCATGTACTTTCTACAGATGTTGCTGTTTTTTTACAGATAGTTGGCTGGCAACAGCAGGATTACTGACATCTAAACACAGTGTGTGATATACCCAGGAAGTACGTCAGGAGAAATGTTTGGTTAACCTCAACACCAGCGCTTGAGTGAACGCAGACTCCCAGATGGAGTATTTTAGAGTATTTTAGAGGAAATCCGGTAACGTTTTACATATGGGGGGTATTATTCATGATTACAGTTCAATAAACAGAAAGGGAGGATGGAAGCAGATCTGTGGTCTGACTCTTCCTCCTGACCTCAGTTAACTGGGAATCGCTTCTCTTCTCTTCCAAAACAGTTTTGTTCTCATGCTGGCTGAATAACCACACACAGATGAACCAGGTGAATCAGGTGAAATTATAGTCCATTATTTATTTGTACCGTTCAGCTTATGTCATGATTATAGTCAAATAAGCTTTTTTTTTTTTTTTTTTAAGTCAAGGGAAACATGGTGTTGGTAATGATTTTGTGTATTGGCTATTTGCTGTTTCTCAAATAAATTGTCATTGTTAATTATATCAAAATGCCTGAACATGTCCCAGATCTCAACACTGCCCAATCAGTGAGTTTATGCACACTGGATTCTGATTTTTGTCTGGCTTCGTCAGTCAGAAATTTTTTTTTTCTGACTGACGAAGCCATTTGGATGAATGGTGAAATGTTTCAGGATTAAAAACTTGAATCCAGCTGACTTGACTCTGTTCTCATACAGTATATCTACCTTGCCTGGATGACTGAGAATCTTCATCAAAGTTAGGAAGGAATGTTCACCAGGTGAGGAAAATACTGGAGACTGCTCACACTGAATTGTTGATTTATAGTGTCATAATCGATGTCTGTTATTCTGAGTAAGCTAGTGCTGATTTATGCTCATTTCAATCTACTTATGGTGTTTGCATGAAGCTTGATTGATTTATTGCCTTAATCAGAGTAGAATCAAAGTTTTATTAGGCATGTACATGTAGTTTATCACCTGTTTTTATTTAAAGAACAGGAAAAAATCAGAGAGGAATAGGAAATAAACCTTCATAAGATCTCCAATTTTCTCCAGTGAATGACATAATGGGGACCCCATCTGGACACACCAGGTTTCTACTTTGTGCTGCTGCTATGAAGACATCAAAGGTCACGAGCGCCCGTTGTCGCAGTAGCTTTTGCTAATGGGTCCGCCCTCGCCATTGGTCCACCCAGTAATTTTAAAAGGCTTGAGGGCTGGAAGCTAGATACCCCCTGCTTCACATTAAGACCCATGCAATCCAATGAATGACAGGTCTGCAGGATCAGCACTCCTCACCCCTTCACCCTGTCTGTTCTTTCTTTGGTATCCATTGACTTGAAGCCTTTGCTCTGTAACACCTGAAAAGCAATTTTAAGATCACAGAACAGCATTTTCTACCATTTGTTTCTGGCTCATAAAATTTATCTACATTAAAAATAAATTTGTCTATATTATTATAAAGGAAAATAATAACTTGCCAATTAAGGGCAATGACAACTTCCTCAATACTGATATTCGTAAAAAAAAAAAAAAANAAAAAAAAAAAAAAGAAAACACTACACATGGTTTTTGTCCAATTTTCTCAGCAGCTGGAAAGAAATATAGCTACTGACCCTTTTGATTTAAACCCTTATTTTGTCTAGACTGGTCGAGATGTGTTGCTGTTCCATTTTAACCAGTTGGATGGCTGATGCAATAAAAGATGTAAAAATGTAGCCAAGGGGGATGGTAGCATTGGAAGGAGGAGAAGAGGCCCCAGGGTGATGGTTGTTTAAGAGGTAGCAAAGAAGGGGATGAAGGAAGGCTTTAGGATGGAGAGGCTGAGTGGTGGAAAAGAGGAGCTGGCCTGAGAGGGGGGGGGNAGGGGGGGGGAGGGAGGGCCTCGTAAGTCTTCCTGCTCTTTCTGTTACCTTTCTACCTCTATTTATACATCATGCTTTGGTTTACAATCGGCAACAGTTTAAGGGTGCTTCATTGTGAAAATTGTGAATTTTGCTCTCAAAATGAAGGCTCTATCCTATTTGCAGTGTTGCTAACATTTTTCCTTCCATACAAATGTAAAAATGTGCATTTGTACATATTGTATGTTATTATTATGGCCAGGTGAACCTCCAACACCAAACAATCTGTAAGTTTGGAGTGTGTTGGTCCAGAAACTCTGTTGTGTGTGTGAGAGAGGGAAATTCTACACTTCAGTCTATATTCACACATCTCCTGGCCTATTCCTTTGTATTCTTCTCTCTCTTCCTGCCACTCTTCTCTTCCATGCTCTTCCTCCATCACCCTCCTGTAAATTCACCTCCACCAAAGGTGGCCACTTCTTCAGGGTAGATCTCTTCCATTAATCCCTAGGATCAGGCCAACCCCCATCCTAGCCCTCTCTGCTTATTAGATCAGGCCCTCTGTCAAAGAGCAAGGATCTGGGGCCACATTGTTTGGCCCCTGATTAAGAGCTTCTCACACTGGAGGATCAGGCCTTTACACACAGCAAAGCAGAAAGAGTTGGAGGTAAGAAACAGAGAGGATCTTTCTTTCTTTCTTTTTTTCTTTCTTTTTGGGTAGGGGGGTCTTATGGGCCACATTGTAGCAAGGCTCAGAGAGGGCTTCTTTTTAAGGTGGGTTGGATTTGGGAGACAAAGGGATGTTAGACGATGAGGGATTTAAACCTTAAGCTCGTGCTTTTAGTGCCGATGACCATCCGTTTGTCCACAATGAGAAGAAGCCCTAACCCACTTTTACATTAGGAATGAGCTGCTGGTGGAGACTAAAGTGAACATCTGAATATGAAATGATTGATGAGTGATCACATCTTAACATTGTCAGACAGGACTCGTTAAAATGTGTTGGCCAGAAAGTAATAAACGTTGATAGAAAACTGATATGCAGTAAAAGCAGAACTGCATTAGCCCATTAGTCCTACTATGAGGTATGAGGGTAGTAAAGTGAGTTATGAAAGCCAAAACTTTCAGCAGATATTAAATTAATGCTGGTAACTTTCACTAATATTTGAAAGATACTGAGTGACAAACAAGGCCTGTGCTTATCCAAAAAAAAAAAACAAACTTCTTTACTCCAGAAACAAACATGTGACCCTGTTCAGGTCCAGATCCATGTCTTAATGACACAGATTATGAAGGAAGACATTAGTTTGAATGGACAGTGATAGCATTCCAGAGGGATTGAAAGGGCATGTGGGAAAGGCAAACGGAGGTGTTAATCTCACCAGAATGACCCCCCCAACCCCCCTCCCTCCCTTCATGTCCCATCATCCTCTAGGGGGATATTCTTAATCCTGCAGTCTCTCCAGCATGAACTCATTCATTCCCCGCTGGCCGCTTGGTCACATGAACAAGGCTCGCTTCACCATCACGGGATTCACAAAGGGTTAATTAAAGCTGGTCGAGCTGGAATGAGAGTAGAGGGTATTTGTTTATCATTGATGATGATTGGCTTGGCATCAGTGCATTTGTGTAGGAATGCCCTCGTGCTTCGATTTCATGGTGAAAGCATGCATTGCTGCATTTTAAGAGAGTATTTGCTTATTGGCGATCTTTATTAGTGGGAAGTCGATGGATTTGCTTTGGAATGTCTTAATTTACATGCTGGCTTGAAAGCAGGACTTATATGAAAGCCTGGGATAAAGAAGAAGGTATGAGTTCAGTGTGGATGCTGATTTATTCATTTGTGAAGAATTAGTCCAGGCTATGATTATGTTAGGCTAGGATTATGCTGTATTCCCATCAAATCATACAGACCACAAAATATAAGCAACTCAGAGAGACAAAACACATTGATCATAGAAATAGAATTATTATGGAATTATGAGGAATTTTTGACACCTACAACACCTTGATACAGGTGGAAAGAACGGCAGAAATTATGACAAAGGGACAAAAATTGATGTTATTTCTAAGGTAATTCTTTTTTTTTTTTTTTAANTTTTTTTTTTTTTTTAATACACGTCATTTAGACTTAAAGCTTCTGAAATTTCCCGGAATGATTTTTCAGCACTGTCACTGTACCAGTATTTTTGCACGTTTGAGCCCAATAAATATGACCCTCATACCCATTACGTAAGCCAGTCATTTTCCAAAATACACTACTGGAGCTTTACAAGTGTTGGTTTCAGCTCATTCCAATACACTATTAAAAACAATTGATATAAAATCTTGTCAAGACTTGAAACATGCTTGAAACATGTAATCCACATGGCTCTGGTTTTATTTGTTTGTCAAAGTTGATGCAGTTAAAAAGCGCAGGACGAAAAAAAAGGAAAAAAACAGAAAAAAGAGAAAAAAACAGAAAAAAGAGAAAAAAGAAAAAAGGAAAAAAGAGAAAAAAGAAAAAAAGAGAAAAAAAGAGAAAAAAAAGTGAAGTTTACTTCTTTTACATTCAGGCCTGCATGTCAGCAGGCGAAACATTGAATTTTAAGGTCGAACTTTAAATTTTAAGGGGTATCGCCTGAACACTGGATTTTGAAAGATTAGTGGATTTGGGGAAAAAACTAAACTAGAACTGTGTGTGTGTGTGTGTGTGTGTGTGTGTGTGTGTGTGTGTGTGCTGCCATTGTCAGCAGGTGTGTATTGTTTAAGACAGCTTATGACAGCATGTAAAGCCTGCTAGCCACCTGCCTAAAAGAACACACACACACACACACACACAGAGGCACTCTCCCACTCCCTGACAGACAGAGAGAGCTGGTGACAGAGACGGAAACATACCTTCCTCTGAGTGCAGGAGTGAAAAACAGAAACAATGGTGGTGATAAAACTAGAGCAGGAACTTCTATGGATGTTTAGGTTCTGCTGCTCAGTCGAGGGTACAAAAACATGGAGGTGGAGACGAGCAAAGAAACACCTGGCTGAGAGTATCAGGACCTCCATCAGTCCACCAGGAACTACACTCCGATTCACCTGATTTTCAGCACTTAAAAATATGCTACAGGGAATTAAGCCTGGTCAGTTATGGTGATGAGAGCATCTCTTTCTTCTAAGAATTTGGAGCAGCAGGAAGTTACATGCCTTGCACAAGGGCACATAAATAGTAGCCATTCTCCCACTGAGCTTCTTCAAGTCCCTTGAAAATGGATTTTAACATCTCTTTCTCATCCCTGACAAAAGAAAACCTCCTCTTTCATCCTCACTGCTGTCATAAATATCTCAGTTGAGAGGCTGACAGTTGAAGCTTGATTCATTTTCACGCATGTACATATTTGGATTGGATCCCTGTCAAAGACAATTATAATGGTTCCCCCGAAGATTTTACCCCCTCCCTCCTGAGAGGCGTCTGCTGTCAAGCCTGCTTGGATGATTTTCCAGAGTCAGGGTGTCCCCATCTGTGCCTGATTAGCACAACAATGAGGCCCAGCACCCCTGACTTAATGAGAAGGCATCTTCAGCCTGGGCTTGAGGACCCCGCCGACAAAGACGTTATACAACCACTACACAAGTGTTTTCCTCCAAATCCATTAGGCACAAACCTGCTGCCATGGCCAGAGAAAAATTAATGATACATTTTTACGGAAAATAACCATATCAGGAAAAACCAAAAATAGCCAAGATGTGAATCTGTTATCCAAAAACAGCTGCACAAGAATCTAAAATAAAAGAGGACAGGACCAAATGAAAATGAAAACTTCACCCACTGCCTAAAATTAGAGGGAAACCTCCCTGTACGGTATGAGATCTTTTCATTTCAACGGCAGTTTATTATGTTCTGTTTTTAAAGTCCAATTACCAAAAACCTTTCCCATCTGTGTCGGTCATATAGCCTGTTGTTAAAGTTGCCTTCTTCTGTGTAAATGTAAGCAAAAGTGCAGAGGAGTGACACAGAGACTCACAAATATACAGACACTTACTGTATATTTATCTTTACAGTCCTGGTATTTTTCTGAGCAGCTCACTGGGATAGACAGACAATGGCCCTGTCATAATTCCATGCAGATAGTCTGTGTGTGTGTGTGTGTGTATGTGTGTTAATTAATTAAACATTAAGCTCTGCTCAGCAACATATAGATAAACCAGAAAGTCCCTTCTTGTGATGATTATTTATTTTTATTTTATTTTTATTTATCATACTGAACAAGAATAAATGGAACCAAATCACTTTCATCGACATGACAAAAAAAGGTGACTGCCAGAAAAACAGGAAGAATGAAAGAAAAAGGGTAATCAATAAGATTTGTCCCTCAGTTAGGACATTTACATGCTTTAAAACTTTGATTATACTCAGATTAAAGTAATAAATAGATTTTTTTTTCAAATATCACACAGACATCATAATTACACCAAAATTGGCTTAAATCAACGTAAGCTCACTCCAAGTAACAGACCTACTGTATGTAGATTATGCAATTATAAATCTATTTATTCAAGCATGTAAATGACATCATAAATGGAGTAAGTCACCTCACCTGGCAGACTCTCCTTAGACTGTGATTGTGCATCACATCATGTATACTCAGAGAACCATAAAATCCTATTGATTCCTTACATATATATCTCTTGCTTGCATTTTTTTTTTTTTTTTTTTTGCCTTAATTGCAGTACAGACAACAAATCGGAGTATAATGTGTATGTAAACATGCTGAGAAATCATCAGCAAAACAGATTTTTCCCGTTTACTGCTGTTGCATCTTATTCCTACTGCAACATTATAATATTTTCTAAAAACACTTATTTGACACATGAAGGGCATCAAGTGCACCTTGTTGTGTGTGTGTGTGTGTGTGTACGTCTTCCTTTGAGCTATGATTACTGCTTTCACTTTTACATAAACTTCACCTTTAATGATTGTAGCCTTTTATTTTCTCTAACTTACAGCAATTGTAATAATGTAGTAGAATACAATTACATGATCATTTAAAATGATTCTAATAGTTTTTTTTTTTGTTGTTGTTGTTGTTTTGTTTGTTTGTTTTTTTTAGAGTTGTGGATTAATGTGTTTAATTGTAGAAAGTGCAAAGCCAAAGTCAACTCAGCTGATTCATCAGCAAAGTGATTCATCAGTCGCTGGTTGTAAATGGTCAATTAATCTCAGTCTCTCAGTTTATTGGTCTCCATTAGCTAAATGAGTGTAGACTTCTCTTCCCTCTTTCAGCTGTAAAATAAAAAAACAAAAAACAAAACACAGCGCTAGAAAAGAAGAATTGCTGATTGGCACTGGCGCCCTGTGTGGCCATGGAGGGTGTAAGGGTGGGGGTGGGTATGGGGGTTTCTCTCAGAGGGGAATGGAGAGGTTTTATGAGCCCTTGTAATCACCAGGCATTAAACTCAACAATTAGGAGCTGCTATTTTGTCTCTGGTTTATGGCAAAGTGGCTAGCGAGCTGCTCTGTTGGCTCCTTTGGCTCCAAAGGGTTGGCAGGAGGGATAAACGCTGGTGAGGTGCAGTAAAATCATAAATCTCAGTTGAACTTGGAAGGGCTTTGGCTTAATAAATACACTGAATGCATTAATGTAATATTTTTGTGAGGCTGAGGTGCAGATCCTGCCATCATAGAGAGGAGAGGGGGTAATGTGCATGTGTGCATGTGTCTTTGTAATTTCAATCTGATTAATCATATAAACAGGGATGAAGGGACAATGTTTCATTTTCAGAGAGGGGAGTAGTTGTTAGCAGGGCTTCTGTGTGATTTGTACTCTTCAATAATAATAATTATATTATCTAATATAATAATTATAATAATTATAAACAGGGTTAAACCGAGATAACTCATACTCCATTTTTGCAGTGGATATTGGTCTGTCATGTATATTTGGTGAGCTACAGAATCCGATTAATTCCATCCATGTATACCTCTTATTTGCATTTTTGTGCTGATCACAGTACAGACAAAACAAATTGGAGTAACTGGCATGCAAACTTATTAAGTGACTGAAAAAATAAAGAGAGCTTTACAAAGACAAGAAGACAAGAAGAAGAAAGAAATCAAAACTCAACCCAAATCGACACACCAGCCACTTGACGTGGGTATCAAATTGNAGAAGAAAGAAATCAAAACTCAACCCAAATCGACACACCAGCCACTTGACGTGGGTATCAAATTGTGTAATTTTCATACTTACAGTAGTCATTCACTTCAGACACGTACTATATACACATGCAAACACACACACAGCCATGTCAATGAAAGGATGCCCCCCCCCCACGTTAGCACTTAAATTACAGGTATAATAAGCACCTGTAGATGGTAATGTTGAGTAATCATAGCTGAGGGAGAGGATTTCACAGAGCAGCTCAGTAAGACTGACCAGCTCTAATCTGAGCTTTCCTCACTCCACCTCACTGGACTGTGAGGAAACACATTATCTCAATTATCTCAACAGATGTGAAGGATATAACATTTTGTTTCTATTACAAAATCAAGCAGTAGGTTTAAATACTGTGCACACTCGTCTTTATCTCGTTGACAGTGCAGAGTTTATTTCAACCAACACTTTTAACAGGAAAAAGTTACTTTGATACCTAGGTGATCAGTCTATCAAAGCAAGAAACAACTGACTGCCAATAATTGACCACAGTGTCTCTGTTCAGGCATCCTATATTGTTTAAAAATAAAAATACTAGTGTGTTTGCCACATCAGAAGCTACTACTTAGCTGCATAGCCATGGCTGTCTCCTGCATATCACTGTCTGTCACACAGTAGAGTCTGGACATGCAAACTCCTCACCCTCCGATGAAAAGATCAAATTCAACAGTGATTTGATGTAACTAACTCTTAGCCAAAACACAGCAGGCCTGTGGGTTAGCATTGCTGCTAATTATTTCTAAAATCATTTTCAGTGGTTGGTGGAGTATTTTTTTTTAATGCAGATCCGGAACAAAGGTTTTCCCACCTGACCTTTGCTTATCTAACCTTGCTTTGGCCTGCATGACCTTGCTGTGGCTCCCATACCTGATCTGCCTGCCTAGGGTGACACCACTCACTCACCTGTCGCCTAGGGGTGCTGGGAGTTAGGGATCTCCTTCTGGTAAACAGATTCTTTAGCTGGATCACATAATTATTAAAAAAAGACAATCTTTCCTAGTGTAAAACAGTGATGTTTTCAAATTTCTAAGTTTCCGAGAGCATTTTCAGAAAGATGTGTCAGAAACATGTGTGTGTGTGCGTGTGCGTGCGTGCGAGTGTGTGTGCATGCGTGCATGTGTTCCAAGTGTAGTTGGTAGACCAGTAATGAGGGGCAGGTGGTCAGAGCCAGCCAGGTGAGCTCTCCTGGGATGCCCTCAAGTCACAGAGGTCAAAGATCAGTTTGCACGTGTGTGCATGTTTGTGTGTACACATATGGTCATACGTGCATATTGCCAGTTGTATGTGTGTGTATGTGGGCAATTGAAAGTGGCATGTTTTCAGATGCAGGTTCCTTCTCTCCATTCAAAAAATTACACACACACACACACACACACACACACACACACACACACACACACACACTCACACACACAAACACACAGGGTATGTAAGCAGTCTGAATTCTTCTCCAGAGTGCTGAACTGTAGTTTTTTTGTGGTGCCATGCATCTTTTCTGTGTTGGTTCATGGATGTGTGTTGTGGGCGACATAAGTGATTCCAGACTTGTGTGTGTCAGTGCCATGACATAGATTAAGCCAAAGAAAACTCTTGAGACAGACAGGATGAGTGTATGTATATATGTGTGTGTGTGTGTGTATGTGTGTGTATGTGTGTGTGTGTGTGTGTGTGTGTTGTTACAGCTCTACTTGTATGAGAACCACCTGGCAATTCCAACCATGGGAGTGAAGACATTTTCATATTTCTTCAGTTTTCCAGTGTATATGGGATCAGCTTTTCCGTCATCGCAAGAATAGTGAGATTTGTGTGAATGTGCATACGTGAGTTTAAATTAGGATGGTTTCAAGCATGTGAAGATCAAACTATTTTTGTTCCGAATTTTATTTTCACATTTAATATCTTTTAATGCTGCACTTCACTAAAATTCTCAGGAATATGACTGCGTGGAGTGAATGATTCTCAGCTGGCTTTTGCTGTAACTGTTTCCTGGTGTACTGTAGTGTAACTGCCTTTGTGCATGGATCGCTCAGTGCGTGCATCAGTCCATGCTCTCTTGTTTTTCCTTGAATTGCAGTCATTATGACCATTAATTACCTGTAAAACGGCTCATGGCCAGAGGCAGAGCTTGTGCATTCATGCCAGCAGGTGATTTGGTTTGAACCCGAGCCACCAGGCTACATATCCAGGGCAAATACACACCAACACATTTTGCATTTCAGGCTATTTGCAGCTTATCCAGAGTGATTTAAAATGACTGTAACATAAGAAAAGGCTTGAGTTTCTTTACTTCTAACATCATGAAGTTAGCTATACAGAGTGAAGGCTCAGAGTCCCAGTACTCTGACAATATTCCTGTGATCCCTAAAGGAGCATACTGGTGATTTTGCATGTTTTCACAATTTACTAGAAACTGCAAATAGTTACATATTGCTGACAAGGGTGTTGTGTGATGAAGAAAAATAAACACTCTGAGATGTAGTGGAGTTGATATCTAACTCTCATACACACCTTTGTGGTTTGTTTTAACATGTGGGTTCTACTCAATGATGTGTAATGACATAATGACACTGTGCATCTCAGCACGTGTGGATATTACGAGAGTGAAAAAGCACTTTCCTACCAAAAGTTTGGGAATAAATTAGGAACTACTTTACCCTGATCTATCCAGAGTAGCTGCTACTTGGTTCCTTGTGTGTTTCTTGCTCGCATTTCCACCATGCTTCAAGTACAGCTTCATCATTTCCACAAAACAAACAACTTACCTTCTAGTGACAATTTCTCATCCTGAGGGACTGCATTTGTCTGTTTGGCGAGTTTACCGGAGTACGCTGGTTACTGTCCCATAATATGATCCATTGTATACCACATACAGCCTCAGTATACTTCAAAAAACGTAAGTGGAAAAGATGGTCCTTAAGAACCTCCCCGTGGATGTAATTGGTCCAAATATTTCATGATTTATTGCATCATCCATGAAGGGCCAGTGAGAGAGCTCAACCACCCATTTGGACCAATTGTAACCAAGTGGAGGTATCAGGTGCAGGTATCAGGAATAGAAAAGACAAAATTCTCCTTGGAGGCCATGCACAAAGAATGCTGAAACATCCTGAATCCCCTTGTCTTGAGTCTTGCAAGACGTCTTTTTGCCCTGAAAGTTCTACTTCTGATGAAGTGTGCTCTGGTCTTTCCTGCTACATCTGGTGGAGCACTTGGTTACTGTGATCACCATTGGTCTTGTTTCATTATCAAATTTTTTTGAGCACTAGTTTCATGAGTAATTACGAGTTCTGATAGATTTATCAAAATCTGTTTCTTGCAACATGTACAAGAACAAGTATGATGCAAGTATTTAAAAATGGCAATTGTCCACCTGAGTGTTTCTGACCATCAGGGTGTGTCTGACCAAGTATAAGTAAAGTTTTCATTTGTTCACATGCAGTAGTACAAGTATACTACAGTGAAATGTTCAATTAGTGTGAGCTCCATCCAGCAGTCTCTGAACCATCAGAGAGCACCTACCCTATTGTAGGAGCTAAAAAATGATTCAGGAACTACAGTTTCCTGGTTCCTTGGTGTGACTGGAAGTAAAATTAAAAGTAAGATATGGTCTTTTAGACTAAATATCTTCCTTTTTACACTGACTAATGGGAGCCTCGATTGGAGATATCACTGACACAATTCTCCTCCCAAAATTGAAATGTACTGCAGTATACTTGTCAGTGATTGTTTCAAGTGTGGCCCCAGAGCCATGAGGCCCGAGCAGCAGGCATCTTCTCAGTGAAAAAGCAGCCAGGTGGAAAGGCCCATTCACTGCAAACTGACCTTGACAGAGTTTGAATCAATCCCACTTCCTCTCGCTGCTTTCCTCCCTGCCGCCAAGACGGTAGGAGTTATCCGTTTCTCCCTTCCCCTCCTCCTCTATCTTCATTCACCTCTACTGAATGACACCTCCTATCAATGTGCTTTTTGTTCCCAGCTTGAGAAGTTTCTCTCTCTGTTTCACTTGCTCGCTCAGCCTTTCTCTTGTTTATCTCTTTTCTTATCCTTTCCCTCTTGCTGCACGTCTCTCAGAGTCTCAGCACCCCTCCCTGTCCTTCTCATTCCTTCTTTCTTTCTCACAACAGGATGAAGACATTTGCTACACTCCACTGATTTCTGTCTGTCTTCCCTTTATGTTTTCATGCTCCCCTCTGTTCTCTCTCTCTCTCTGTCTCTTTCCCACCTTTCTGTCTGTCTGTCTTCCTCTCCCTCTCTGGATGAAGACATCTGTTCCACAGTTACTTCCTTCCATCTTTAAATCTTATGTCATGCGTATTGTATTTTATACAAAAGCAAATATCAACAACAAATAATGAATGTGGCCTCTATTGTTCATCTAAATTTCTGTATTATTTTTAAAAATTTAAGGACATTTACAAAGTTTCTCCCTATTTTCTCTGCAATTTGGAATGTCCAGTTCCCCTTCTCTCACAGTCCTTGCTTCCCAACTCTTGGCTGAAGAAAGGTGGAAACAGCCACGTACTACTTGAGATGTTGATTGATTGGAGGGTTTACAGTTAGATGTCTTGTGGGCTGGTCAGTTGACTAATTCAGAGAGGCGAGAATGGTTATGTTAAACATGAGACATATTTGCAATCAAAAAGATCTTGAACTTTTGTTTAGAATTTAAAATGAATTTCCATGGTTTTTGTCAGTGTGTGCATGTTCCATATGTGGTTCTGCTGATGGACTCACCTAAAAGGTCTTCAAACTTTTAGAAATCAAATCTAAGTAGCTAAACATTTGATATGTAAAGAACATTTTCAAATTTATCTAGCATGGGCGTGGCCTGAGCGAGCTTCGAGCTCTAGGTGAGAGAGGTTGGGGGTGTGAACGACAGCCACACAGAAAGCAGGAAGTGTGAGGGGGTTGTGAGTGAGTGGAAATGTCCTGATCCCTGATGAAAGATGCCTGTTGACTGGCACTCTGACCAAGACTGAAATCAGATGGATAGTGAAAATACCTGTGAAAATGGTTATGTTTAAATGCTGCTGGATATAATCTGGTTAAAGAAAATCCAACATACACAGTGCAATACATGACAATGGTATGATGATGCACTCCATGATCGATTGTCACACTTATCATATATGAACACTTAAATAAAATAAATAAAATAAATACAAATAAATACTTATTTGTATTTATTTTATGTAAGGACTATACACTAAATTTTCCAGAGTTGGCCACATGGAACTATCAAACTATATAGTTACACTACATAGATTAGAATTTTGTTCTGGTATGACATTTGAAGGATAAATCTAAGTTGGCGTGAGAGAACAGAATAGTGCCTTTCACACCACAGAAACCCTTTTAGGAACTCAAGAACTTTTCATCATTTCAGACTATGGAGCCAGGACCCATTTTGGTATCAGAACAACCATTTTTAGTTTATATTCCAGGGCTCTGTGACAGTTCAGGAACAGCTGAGTGGAGCTTGCAAGACCGAACATTGTTGGTTGCTCAGAGTTTGTATATTTTTAAGTCGAATCAATCAGTCATCAAGCTGTGCAACTTTTAAAAAATCCTTCTTTGCCTTTCATCTTCTCTTTGTGGTGTGAACTATTTTCTTTCTGAAATTTTCAATTGTATCCTCCAGATCTCTACATCTCTTGTCCATCATCAGGATGTTCACAGAGAAAAAAAAATTTGAAAGCAACAACTATTTGAAAGCAACAACTCATTGACTATTCCATAGCATTTGGCAAGCTGCGATGCTGCTAAAAGCACAAGGCAGATGCTTCCCCCATGTAAATGCTGTGACATTCACCTTTTTGCTCACTCTCTTCCTCCTCCCTTCCACCTTCTGTCTTTCTCTATATCTCTTCCACCTCTCTTTCTCCACTCCACACACAGCTAACAGAGCGTGACGTCTCCCAGGTGTCCTTACGTACACAGCCTGTAACAGCCTGAAACAGAGTTTCTTTGACCCCTTTTCAACCCTGACAGGAAATTATTGAAATTTAAACTAGCTGCAGGCATCAATTCACCTCTTTTACCAATCAATTTCAGCTGACAGTGTCGGCCAATCAGGGCTTAGTGTTGTGACTGTGTGCAAAAAAAAAAAAAAAAAANAAAAAAAAAAAAAAAAAAGATGTAATTAACTCTTCAAAACTTTGCAATGTTATAATTTTTGAAAACATCACTCATTAAATTTCATTGTTATTTAATATAATTACCCCCACCAAGTGTCAGCCTTGTTATTTTAAGAGTGTACATATGTGCCTTGGCAGGTTGTTATCAGCCATGCCTCTGGTTAGTGATGCTCTGCAGTCGCTGGAACAGGCCCGGTTATCAAAGAGGGCATGTGTTCCTGTGATGCGGCCCCTCAGGCTGCTATCGGGAGGGCAGAGCCAGCCCCTGTCACAGGCCCTTTAGGTAGAAAAGCTTATCAGTGAGGGTGNTTGCTAAACCCGAGTCATGAGACTGCCATTTTTTACCTGTCCACCAGCTGTCACCCCTGAGTTTCCCACCTCTACTGACCACCTGACGGGCTCGCCTGCTCCTCATTGCCCAATCAATTCTCTGATTATATGTACCAGCTGGTTCCCCTTGTTCCAAATCACCCTAGTAGCTGTCAGTTCTTGTAATCCTGTTCTGTTTTCATGCCTGCTAACCTGTCTGCCTTAGGGAATAATACGAGTAAGAAGAATACATGGATGGAATTAACAACAACTGGACAGTTATCAACAGGAATCAGAAAAATACATCAAAAAGCATGTTTGTGTTATTTGGGGTGCATATGAGCATTTCTGACTCTAGAAGCAGTTTGATGGTTAGCTAAATGTTGTTCCAATTTTCTTTCGTACTGATGAATCTCTCAGCAGTGTGACAGATAAAACAGGAGGTCTGCTGCTCAAAGAGATAAGCTATGGTATGGTATGTTCTCTCTCTCTCTCTCTCTCTCTCTGTCTTGCTCTTGCTCTCTCACATGCACACACACACACACACACACACACAGCAAACCACAGCCCGGCTTCCAGAGCTGATAGCACTCGACTCTTTGATGTGGCTCCTGGAGGGAAGAAAGAGTGATTGAGAAGGGAAAAGAAAAGAGTGATTGAGAGGGAGGGAAATTGAGAGAGATTACAGGAATAGCTCTAGGGCTGTTGTTTTGTGCAATGTTACACTCCTTTAGTCTCACACACACATACACACACACCTTAATTTAATTATCAGTCTTCATTTGGCTCATTCCTTTCAGGTGGAAATTAAAATTTTACAAATAGCTGCTTTAAAAACTTTCAATACTGATGACATTTTGTGTCCTGAGGCTCGTTATCAGGGGAAGAGCATGAATAATCTGGTGTGGATAAAGTAAAGATTAAAAATTTAGCATATGTACAGATTTAGATAATTGGTTTCAAAAATGAAATGGGGCAAAATTTCAAAGATTATTTGTACTAATTACTTTACTTTTGGACTATGATGTTTGCAGATGACATTGTGATCTGTAGTGAGAGCAGGGAGCAGGTGGAGGAAAACCTAGAGAGGTGGAGATATGCCCTGGAAAGGAGAGGAATGAAGGTTAGCCGCAGCAAGACAGAATACATGGCTGTGAATGAGAGGGACTCAAGTGGAATGGTGAGGTTACAGGGAATAGAGATAAAGAAGGTGGAGGATTTTAAGTACTTAGGGTCCACAGTCCAGAGCAATGGAGAGTGTGGAAAAGAGGTGAAGAAACGTGTGCAAGCAGGTTGGAATGGGTGGAGAAAAGTGTCAGGTGTGATGTGTGACAAAAGAGTCTCGGCAAGAATGAAAGGAAAGGTGTACAAAACGGTGGTGAGACCAGCGATGTTGTATGGCTTAGAGACAGTGGCACTGAGGAAAAGACAGGAGGCAGAGCTAGAGGTAGCAGAGACTAAAATGCTGAGGTTCTCTTTGGGAGTGACGAGGATGGATAGGATCAGGAACGAGTACATCAGAGGGACAGCGCATGTTAGATGTTTTGGAGATAAAGTCAGAGAGGCCAGACTGAGATGGTTTGGACATGTACAGAGGAGGGATAGTGAACATATCGGTAGAAGGATGCTGAGGTTGGAACTGCCAGGCAGGAGGCCTAGAGGAAGACCAAAGAGGAGATTTATGGATGTAGTGAAAGAGGACATGAAGTTAGTTGGTGTGAGAGAAGAGGAGGCAGAGGATAGGGTTAGATGGAGGCAGATGATTCACTGTGGTGACCTCTGAAGGGAAAGCCGAAAGGAAAAGAAGATTTGTACTAATTACTTTAGTTTTGAGGTTAAATTTTGATATTGAGGAACGCTTTAGCCAATAGCAAGACATTATTCTGATTCATTTTAGAGCAGAAAGACAAAAAAATTCAGACTCAACCAAAACAAAAAAAAAAAAAAAAAAANAAAAAAAAAAAAAAAAAAAAATTCATAACCGATAGAAAGTGCTGAGTGGATTTCACATTTAATTTTTTTTTTTAAGCTACCTCCATTTACTCAGTTATACAATAAGTCACACAAAAACAAACCCTTTTGAGTGAGTTGCTTCACAGGCTTATAGATTTCATAGCACTTACACACTTGTAAATATTTTACCTTGGATAAAGTCTTAATAGATATCAGATATTAAAGATGGGAACTCTGGAAAAATGGAGAAACCTCACTCTTACCTGCTGAAACAGCCTGAAAACAGAATTTTTACATGCACACTACACTGGCATTTGTGTTTGTATTGTGATTAAGGCAACAATGCAGAGTATGGAATTAATAGGATAATACCACAGAATATTGTACTTTGACACTTAAACCAGATTAGTATCAATCACACACTTTCAACCTTTGTAGTTTTCGTGGTAAGCAGGGCAGAGAATGTGCCCTGGTGTGATTGCCTTGTGTTTGGAAACAGCTGAAAATGTATTTATATGAAAGCTGAATTGCATTCAAAAGCTATCTTGTAAAAATCAAACCTGTAACAGCAAGCGAACATGGCTGCTGTGAAAAACACGACGGGATTTTTTAGTAGCTTATTTGATTAAAAGGGCAGCAGCTCAGCAACCATGACAGAAATAACATCCGAGGTCTTCAGGGCACATGAGAGAGATCCTGTATCAAGTTCAGCTGACCCTTTTTTTTTTCCTCTGCAAATACACTCTAATTTTTTCCATATTTCTCAAGTGTACGTTGTGGTGACCTGCTCTTCAGGAAAGAAGAGTCTCCATAGAAACACTTTAAATACAGAGTATGGGTGTGAGAATCTCTGTGTCAGCCATACAGCAACTATATGGCTGTTTTCCAGAGAGTATAGGTATGAACAGCTGTGTTCTCAGAACAAAATTACATTGATTTCAAGTTTGACATCCAAGATTTCATCAAAACAGTTGAGAATCTTTCTCCTTGTTCAGCTACTAATTCAGATAAATGTGAATAAGGGCTTTCCTGTGGGATATGGGAGAGATTTTGAGTTCCATACATGCAGCATTGTAGCTGTTGCATGTGACGATATGGTGGATTCTATGCTTGGATGATGTTCTTTTCTGCAAAACAAAATAAAAACATTTGTTTCCCTTTAAGTTTCAGACAGAAACATTTACTTGAAATTTTTGTAGGTTTCTTGCACGAGTGAAATGCATCATTCCCACATGTTTCTAATATCACAGCTGATAAACAAACAAATGTTACCCCCCACCCCTCCTTCCTACAGGATGTTATGCTGTGAAATCTGAGCATGACATGAGAAAGAAGAGGAGGAAGAAAGGGGGAAAGGTGTGTGCGTGTGTGCGTGCGTGTGTCCATGCAGGCGGACTTCCTGTAGGATGATATGCTGTGACCCCTGAGGATGACTCTGGGGTAAGTATGGAGGGTCACCATTGCATCCTGACACTTTTAAGATGCCTCCATTTGTCTTGTGTGTGTCTGTATGTGTCACTGGACAAATCGCGATAAGTTATTTTTATGTGTATGTGTGCATGCATGTGTGTATGGAGTGTGTCTTGCATGCGCTGCTGAAGTGTCTTGATAATTTGCCATGAACAGACGCTGGTCAGCCGGATGTCCAGTTGAAACTCCTTGAGTGGCTCTCCATGTTGAAGTGGAAGGAAGTACTTCAACCGGACTGACAGTGAATGTGTGTGTGCATGTGTATTACTGTGTGTATTGATTAGACTAAATACTAACCAAAATTCTCCATATATATAAATTTCTGGCTTCAACTTCTGATTAAAAATTCTTTAATCCACATAAATTACATATCAATCTGCAGCTTGCTTCACACTTCACTCTTTCTCTCCTTTCCATCCCTCCATCATCTCCTGCCATTCTGTTGACATCTCTCCTGGCAGGAAAAATAAACTTGACCCCTGCATCCTGGAGATTTGTGACCTCCCCACCTCTGTGACCCACACATGCAAACACACACTTTCGCTTCATTCCTTCCATTCCTCTAGTATCCCTCATTCTTCCTTGGAGTGTCTGAGATACTTCATCTCAGACAGCTTCCTCATCATCTCCTTCCTACTCTGTTGCATTCTCTCCATCTCTACATTTGAGTCATATCTGAAAATTGGTATCCCTTGCCTATTTTTTTCTTGCCTCTACCTAAGCCTGGTTTCACATAAATGGTATTTGAGCCACAGAGAGTGATGTGCCTCACTCACCTCACTGACTATACTCCCGATGCCCTGTTTGATCACTTTTTTAAATCACTTTATTATGACTGACTTGCTTATCTATTGCCTGGAGCGCCACCTAGGCAAGAGCCAGCACAGGACAAAAGTTCAGGAACCTGCTTCTAGCCAAGTGAAGGAATCGAAGTGAAGGAGGGGAGGGAGGAAAGAAGGAGGAAGGAGGAGGAAGAAGATGAGGAGTGCAACAGCAGCAGCAACACATGGTCCCAATTTCATGGTTGTGGACAGAGGAGTGCCGGCGGATGTGGGGGCAGGCACAGGCCTGCAATCTGGAGACATTAATACCTCAATAATAGTCACATTTACTTCCACATCCAGGAAACTACTGCTCTGCTGTTGTTGTGCATCTTTTGTACATGTGAATGTGTGTGTGTGCAGGTTCACGCAAATTCTCCACTCTCTCTTTTCAGCAAACACACATACTCTTGTCATTTTCTGTCTGCTGTACTGCTGTACAAACACCCTATCTCCCAGAATTCTCTCTCTCTCTCTCTCTCTCTCTCTCTCTCTCTCACACACACACACACACACACACACACACACACACACACACACACACATACACACACACACACACATACACACACACTGAGACAGAGCAGACCATAACAGAGCAGTAAAAGGTATGCAGCAGGGCAGAGCAGGACACCGAGTGTCTGACTTCCTGTAACTCGTGTTCTTCCTGCTCTTAATGAGACCTGTTACAGTAAATGCCAACGTCCTCCTCTTGACTCCATCCATCTGCAATCAACTCTCCTTTCTTTTTTTGCTCCTTTACTCCTTTACCTCTACTCTGATTTCAATAAATTTATCCACAATACATAAATGAATTGATATTCTGCTCATATAAATTGTAAATTATAATTTGATATTCTGTGAAAATCCAATTAAGGAAAAAGTTTCTTGCACTACTCCACGTGTGCATGAGGTGTTTCCAGGCTGAGTTAATGTCTGAAAAGGTGCGTTGATGCTATGTTCACATTATTCACACTTTTGTGGTGCACGGACAAAATCAAGACATTGAAAGATGCCATGCTACTGGCTGGTTTAAACATTAGAGCACGAAACAAACTGGTTAAGTGTGTTCACTCATCACAGCCAGCAACACCAATTTGTTTTTTTCCCCTCTTTAGTTTACTCCTGAAAGGGTAAGTTAAGCGTTATTCTACAGTTTATGTCGCTTCAATAAAGTCAAAAATGTCAGTAAATTCTGCTCTAGCCCTGATTGAACTCAAGGGATAATTATATTGACATTGATTAGATGTAGACTTAAAACCCATTTGTTCAGCCTGGCTTTCATATAGTGGTTTATAATTTTATAGTATCTTACTGTTTTTCATTAATTACTTCATTTTTTTTCTTACTGCTTATTTTTTTATTGTCTTATGTGTTATCACTGCTTTTATTTCCTATTATTTTGATGTTCATTTGTCTCACAAATACTTCTGAAATTTGTCAATTGCCTGTAAAACACTTTAAGTTGCATTGACTTGTATGAAGGATGCTATGTAAATAAAGTTTGTTCGATTGATTGATTGATTGATTAGATCAACAGTTGACATATCTCAGCTTGTGATTGGATGAGCACACCTGTCTTAGTTAATCAAAGGTATAATGATGTGGGTTCGCTCAGCTGTTAGGCCAGGGAGAAATGAACAATATGCATTGCTGTGGATCCGGAGGAGCAGCATTTAGAACCACTAGAACCTTTTACACTATTTTAGCAATACTTTGTTGAGATCCACAAAAGCAGTCTGTAACAGGGGTTGATTGATAAGTTATGAGCCTGATCAATACAAGAAGTGAGGATGTAATATCATAGGTGTTTTTGCACTTCACCTGTGTCCATTTGAGCTCAGTTATTCTAACTTACAAATTCCAAAAGTATCAAAGACTGGGTTGAACATGATAAATAAAATGGTTTTAGGTGGAAATGTTTGGCCTGGCCGTAATGATGATATCATGTCAGCTGTAGATTTTTTTTTTTTTTTTTTNTTTTTTTTTTTTTTTTCTTTGGACAGCCAAGAAAAGGATTAATATGAAACTTGGATAAAGTCCTTGCAGCATCATGGGCAGAAGTGTGTCAACTTACTAACTCATGTAACCCAGGAAACTAATGGAAATACATGATCTGAACTAGATTTTAGGATCTGCTTTGGTTCTGCAGAACTTAAGAATCAAAATGAAGACGAACAAAACAATACATTTCCTTAAATGCTTAATGAGTCTAGACCTGATCTCGAACAATGTCTAAACCTGCCATACACATTATAAAGATCACTTCCTCTCTGTAGTAGGTTAACAAGTAGCAAAACAAATAAAACAGTTAATATAAAACTATGACTCAGACTATTACTTTAAGAGAACTGAAATAAGGTATTTTTCCCGATTTGTTGTGAGAAGCAGCCTGTAGAAAATATCAGAAACTGCACAGGCCGTTTCTACATGTTTGTGGAGATCCATCAGAACCCTGGTGACATCAAATGGGCTTCTGTTCACAGTTTGACTTTGAGTAAACTAGTTATGCATAAACACAGACACACACATAGACGCATGCTCAACACTCTCACCACTGTGTGTTTAACTGCAGCTCCTGGGCTCCACCGGAGGCTTTTTATCAACGTCAGAGCCAGTTTGAAAACGTCCTCTGTCAGCCCACACTCACTGGAGGCCCAGGCTGTTTAAAAAGAGCCACAGACCTGAAAACGTGCTGAAAGAAGCCCTTGGTACACCGATGGACTGCTTGCTGGGAGGGAGAGAGAGGGAAAGGAGGAGGAAATGATGGACTGTACTGTATGTAAACATGATAGAAAATCAGGATCACTTAACCCTTCCAGCTGAAGCAATTATTTTCTAAAAAATAGACACTCCTCCTAATAAAGGTTGTGTTACTGGAGCATAAGTTATTGGTTTTCTTTTAACACTGCTGGATAACCTGAGTCCAGTCCAACTCTCTTCTGCAGTTGTTAAGATGCTTTCTGCCCTACCTTGGTGTACCACAAGGCAGTATATTGGGTCCTTTACTTTTTCACATTTTCAAATAAACATTTATTCGTTAAAAAAAAAAACAAACCTAAAGACCAACAGTAAAGCCAGAAAGGTGTGATGAAGAGGTGTTTACCGGTACTTCCAAGCTTGTGAAAACCAGTTCTTAGACTTTTAGAATAAGAACATTTTTTTTTTAGTGGTTTGCAGTTATTTAGGCTGGCCCTTGCTTTTTCAAAGTGCTGGTTAGGTTGATGGTTAGGAAGAGGGTTAGGTGAGGGTTACTGTTAAATTAGGATTTGAAAATGAATGTTATTCATCATCGCTGGCTGTGTCATGAGTCCATATGCTATGTGTGTTTACAATGACAAGCTGATGCTCTAATGCCCCTTCCATTCCCCCAACTCCTTCACTGCACACGCTCAGTGTGGTGCTGCTGTGTCAACCCAGCCTCAAATGGCATCCTGTATGCCGTTAGTTCAGACCACAAAATACACACCCTTCAATGGGTCTCCTTTAATCGAAGGACCAACACACACCCACAGTGATGTGGGCCCAGGCTTTTAATGATCAAAATAGCCCTCCTGTGGCCTCAAAACACTGGCTGCAGGGAGAAGAGAGGAGCCTGGTGGTGACAGAGGAGCCCTGTTTTTGAGGACACACTGTCTGTTTGGATGCAGTCTATCTGTATGTTCAGACCAGAAAAACATTTATTAATATGGTTTTGATCTTGGTATCAATGAACACTGTAATCAGACATCTCATTTATTTGATATTACCAGCAGGTATCATCCTTATCTGACCTTAAATTAATAGCTCTGTTCCCCAAAGCTAATATCAGTAAAAATCAAAAAGGAGGAGGCTTATCGACTTATTCACCGCCCTATTTCCTTTTAAAGCAAAAATTAGAGGTGTTAAGGATCATTAGGAGCAGGTTGGAGTACAGTGGATCTCTGTGGAGCTGTCATATCCACAAACATAAGAGGAAGATTTGTAGGTGAACCCTGAAAGCCTCACTGTCTGCGTGATCGCTGTTTTTCAACCAGTTTCTTTTTCCAGTTAAATGAATGAAGGCACTGTGGATTTCTCTCTCTCTCTCTCTCTCTCTCTCTCTCTCTCTCTCTCTGTTTTATCTAGCTATCCAGTATTTTCCTAATTTAAATTCAGCTATGGACCTTTGTCTTCCACAACTTCTTTGACAGCAGTTCTTTATAAGGGAGATTTTAAAAAATGTCTTGAATAGAAAGGGAGCTTTAAATGAATCCCTTTAAGGGGGTGAGAAGTAGGGATTTGAAATAATAGAGGTGGAGTGGAAGGAGGGACGGGGGTAAAGGCACAGAAAAGGAAGACGTCTGGGTCTAATTTATGGGCCCAATAAATCCCAACTCTTTAGCCTCTAACCCCTATATCAACCAGGCAGCTCCCTAAAAACTTAATCACTCCCCTGCCGGCACATTGGCGTCCGTCTCTCTATGTCCTTGTGGGACAAGAGAGAAAGAGAGAGAACAGTGGCCATATTATTCTGCTGTAAAACCAAATGGCATCCTTGTAATCACCTGGCTGGTCCAGCCAATGAAGTAGTCAGCCAGCCAGACGAGCAAGCTATTAAGTCAGAGGGCTGTGTGGATAGAAGTCCTTCAACAATTAACACAGATATATCCCAGGTCTGTCTCTATAATTCTTCCTCGTTAACACTATGTCCAATTAATAAGAGCACACACACTCTTTTTTTTTTTTTTTTTTTTNTTTTTTTTTTTTTTTTTTTGCTCAGTTTTGGTCTTAAACCTGGTGTTTCCATTTCCTGTGTGCAAGGGACTCCAATGAGGCAGAAATAATAATTACGCTAGTTATTGCTTTCTGAAGAACTCTTAAAAGTCTGCAACAACATCATCCTATCAGTCAAGAAGGATTAGAGCACTTGCTGCAGCTTGGACATGTGGTAAAGTCATTCACATGTGGACAAAGTAAGAGTGTCGCATTTTATGATGTGCAAATCAAAATGGCAAGGAAAATTAGTTGACAGTTGTATTGGCAGATGTCTGATAAATATCAGATTTATTTCCACATCTGAATGTGGCCCAAAATAGATCAGAGAACATCTGATTCCATCTTCACAACTAACTGACCGGTACACTCTGTGACAAACCGACAGAGGATCACACTGGCTCACAGGACAGCCTTATAAAGAGACTTACTGGCTTTCTAGCTGACTGACTGCGACACAAATCGACCTGTTCATCTTGAATACTGCCAGGCTGGCTGGCTGGCTGGATTTCTGGCGAGCAGTCTTATGTCAGAGAAGATTTATGTCCCCTGGCCTTGGTGATACCTCATTTCCCGTGGAGACGAAATAAAACCATTTGCTGTGTTAACCTGTTTTGCCCTGAATTTGGTTGAATGAAAACCCTCAGTTGAGTATAGAAGCTGCTGATGTGGTTGTCTGTATTTTTATTTTTGGCTTTTGGCTGACTTTTTTTTTGTTTTAATCCAAAGTCACACTTAGCATAAATGTTGCAGCAATTACAATTACAAGACTTATATGACAGAAGTAAATGTCTCTATTCAGATAATACTGTTTTAAACATAGAATTTAGTATTTTATAGTATTGCTGATTTTGAAAACGCAATATTAAAAAACACCTCATAAGCTACATTAAATACTGGCTCTTCATTCCACCCAAACTTATCATACAATGATTTCTCTCAGACAAAGAACTTAACCTATGACAGTCCTTAAAAATCACATACAGAGGCTATCTCCATTGAAAAACATGTTTCTGTCCTACCATGAAGCCAAAATAACAATAAATCAAACCTTTTTGCAGAACACATTTTCTTCCACCTAAGTTTTTCTAACTTTGTAATTGACTTGGCAAATTACCCAAATAAAATCGTAATTGCGATGAAATGAGATGTGGTTTTACCCATTGCTGTCTCTAGAAATCTTATGTTCCACCTTGCTGATCGCTTGTACTGCAGACAGTTCAAGAATTTAAGTTTCTACTACTTTTGCACTAAATCCCTAAAATACAGTGTAAATATTCTAAGAGATAACAAGTAGCTTGAGCAGCAGGTGGTAGCATGTGATCCTGGATGTATTATTCTGTGTATTTCCAAGCTACTTTGTGCTGGGTCAACGAGTTTGTGTCCTGGAGGACCAAGGACAAGAGCACAAAGATATGGGCATTTAAGAGTGTGGTTTCTGGGAGACAATCAGTCGAGGGAAACTGCAGCTGTAAAGACAAAAGAGGAACCTCGAGGTCTCATAAATCACTTTATTTAGAACGCAACACTCACACCCACATTCAGCAACAACAACAACAACAACAACCACTTCCTTCAAGGCGACCACAGGAACCAATAACAGGCTGTCCGGTTACAAATAAAACAGTGGGTCATTATCTATGATTTATGATGTCTCACCAGCCTATCCTGTGGGTAGAGCAAGGCAGCAATAATGCTAAGGTTAGAGGTCCAAATCCCCAAGCAACTAAGTGGATATAAATAAGCATTAGTATTGCTGCAACCAGTCAGGCCTGCTGGTTGGGGCAGAATGTCATCAAGGGTGGCCATGTTCAAGACTTGCAACATGGCTACATGTTGCAAGTTGGGACAGCATAGATTTTTCAAACATATCTGATTTAATTGGACTGAGCAACAGCCCAGTCCAGCAATTTGAAGAAGAACTGAATTCTGAGACTGGCACTGCACATTCAACAGGAGCTCAAGCAAAAGACACAAGTTTAGTTCAGCTTAAAGCCTCTCTGAAGGTTATCCTTAACAACACACATGCAAGAATAACTATCATATTTTAAAATCACACCTTACACTGGGCTCATTCTTCTTAACCAGAAGAATGCAGAATGCTTCAGCCGACCTGGCCTGGCCAGTCCAATTTGGTTGGAGATCACATTGGGAAGCATCCAGATTTATACCATTTCTGAATTCCCATAGTGGAAGGTAGGGTGAAAAGTCCTGGAGTGGGGGCATGTGTGCAAATGTCTCTGTCTTTGTAATCTCAATTCAATTCATCAATGCATCAACCCTAAAAGAAGGAAATACAGGCATTGTGTGCAGTCATGTTCCAGTAATTTGCTGTGTTTCTGGATATAATCTGGAGGAAGTGAGGAAGCTGGACTTTGATGCCCACTTTTACCAGCAGCCAGCTCCTTTCAATGTGCAATGGTATAATTTGAAACCAACAAGCTGTCTGGGCCTTTAAAACATTATTATCCCTGCTGATGTGAACGATTAGCGTCCTTTGCAGCCAAGCAGGCCTGTAATTGTTCATGTATGGAGCCCTGAGGATGTGACTGATTGGATGCCATTAAGTGGAATATATGTCAACAGTGTGTAGTGAGTGTATTTAAGTCCATGTAGTTCTCTCTCAGACCTGCACTTTCTCCTCAGTAGTTTGTTAATGGTCCAGAAGGTCCAGGTGGCAATTTAGGCCTTTATGTTTTAAAGGCTATACTGTAATGCACACACACACACACATATACCCACACAATTAGTAAGTTATTTCAATAAATGGTTGTTACACTGCTAGAATTACAAACTTAATTTTAATGAGCTGTGTTGTTATAATTGTCAAACTGTGGGCATTTCCATCTAGTTATATTGTTTTATTCGCTTATGTGAGAATCCTTCAGCCTGCTTGACCGTCTGATAGTGCTTCATCAATTCAGGAGCAGTTCCTCGGATTAATTTTCAAAAGAATAAAGGTTTATCATGCAACATGTTAAAAAATTTGTCTTGATAACGATGTAAATGACACTGTAATATCCATAAATTGCTATGGAAACTTCCATTGTCCTCACGTTCACCACACACACACATGAGATAAAATGCCCCTGTGGTCATGCAGTTCAAGTAAAATGGATTTTTCATTGAATATCAAAGCAGTAACATGGTTTTCTGGCAGATTATGTCAGCAGATTTTGTCTAAATTGTGTGATTTGGGTTCTGCATGAAATATTCTCACAGTCCAACCTGCAACTTTTCACTTCCAAGATGGATTCCTGTAGACCATAAAAATGACTGCGAGGCACCAGACTGATGAACTCACCAGATAACAAGCTGACTCTGCTTGCCACACACACACACACACACACACAAAGGTGAAGACATTATCTGTGTTTTCAGAAGGCAATGTGTCACTTTAGCTGTTTTTAGCTATATTTTGGACATATTTGGCTGCAGGTTTAATAAAACTGTGAAAGATTTGCATTGCTAATAGAAAATTTGAGAGTAAAATGTTATATTTGAAGTTATAGTTCACCATCATATCATACTTTTACCCACAGCTGGATACTGAGAGCAGGACTAACAGAACAGAATGTTGTTATGTTCTCTCTCAATATAAAACCAGGACATCTTCCACTTTGTAACTATGCCAGTTTGTGATATTGCTTTTTTTGTTGAGTCTATGGTTTGTATTGCAATTGCTTTTCTCATGAACAATACACGTGGCCTTGTGTGTTTCAGCCCACTTATTTGGCTTGATTGGTGTGGCTGATTGTTGGTTCTAATTGTAGTCAGGTATGTGTCTCATAGCCGACCAGTTAATTAGAGGTGTGTTTTATTTGCGGGTGTTTAGAAACAGATGTTACTCTCAGAAGGAGTAACAGTAGCACAGAGTGAGGAGAAAGTGGAGCAGCTGACTCATTTTGGGCCCTGATCCATAGCTTGAGAACCCAGTTTTTGAAGCCCAACATGAAGGCAAACTAATTTAAAATGGGAGGTGTTCAGCTGCTGCAGTGAAGTGGTTTTGTGATTTGCGGGTGCGGTCTTGTTTGTGGCTTTTCTGTCATGTTTTTACGCCTTTGGGCCAAAGAATAAAAGACATGTTCAAAGACGACTGACTTCTGCAGGGTTTTATTACTCTGCAATTGCATGAGTTTGTTTTATGGGTCAGCTTTGCAACACAGATGAACACACATTAAAAAGTTGAGAGTGTCGCCATTATATGAACCCTTGTTAATATGAAAGGAACAAAAAGCAACAACATCAAAATCTTTTGTGTCTGTAAATTGACATTCTTTGTGGAACACGAGAAGATCTTGATATTGAGTAATGTAAAATAGGACACGCTTGTAATACACAATACACACAGTGAGCTGCTGAACATAATGCTACTTTAATGCACATATCCAAACTGTTATGTGTGCTTCATTTGTCAGCTGGGCTTGATTTTCCAGCAAACTGCTATAGCTCATGAATGCAACACTTTTAAGTATCTGATGCTGAGATCTCAAATGCCAGAGCATTCTTTAAAGTATTAGCAAGGAACATGGTTTCTGCTGTCATCTGCAGGACCGAGCATCCATAACACAACTATAAAACTGTCTAAAGTTGTTTTCAAACCTGTAGTTTGTTTGCTCTGGCTCAAATATAATAACAAAAGTCATGAGAACACACAAGAGGCTCATCGGTCAGAAATGTCCCGGGGCAGGAGCGATCAAAACAGGAAGAATTTTAACCGATAGTAGCTTGAAACAATAACAAATTGTCATACATTCTTAGTTATCATTATTTGGGGCATAAATCAAACAAAACTTTGGCAGCAGAATGTTAATTTTGACTTCAAATTGCGAAAAACCTATTCAACACCTTCAACATGTTCATCAGAAGACGTGTTCAGTAAGCTTGATATGTTACCGCCTTTTAACAGCATTCATTTGATCTACTATGGGTTAGTTTGATTTACTATGGGTGTAGTTTATTCATGTTAACCACCCACATCCAGTCTGCTCTGATTCTAGATGAATCAAGGTCAAAAGATCACCCTGAAGTTGGTTTGGAACTATTGCGGATCTTAGTACACCACAAACGAACCACTCCAGACCAAACCAAGACCTCTTCCTCAAAGGATCTTGGTGCATTTCCACACACAAGTGCAATTTATGTGTTCAGACCTGCACAAAAACTTAAACCAAGAGCAAAAACACAGCCAAGTCCAGTTTAATTAGCGCAAACCACACAGGTGTAAACACACCTTAATACTCTGACTGAGAATGTAGAATAAAAACGATGCAGTTTACTCAAATTTTTTTACTCTAATTTTCTAATTAGATTTCCGCTACAGGCCAGTGGGAGAAAGACAGAACGATCGAAAGATACACAAATACACAAACACACAAATATAACAAAAATACAAACACAGTCGTAACAATCCTATTTCAGTATTGTTTTTTTTTTTTTTTANTTTTTTTTTTTTTTTTAATTTATTTATATAACCTTTATTTAACCAGGAAAAACATCTTGAGATTAAAAATCTCTTTTCCAAGAGTATCCTGGCCAAGACAGGCAGCAACATAGAACAAAAATACATAAACAATAATGTAACATAAAAGTAAACAAGATAAAAAATAATTTTAAAAAATGAATCTACTAAAAAGAAAACCTAGAAATACAACAGTGACAAATACTACAATTGATCCATAAGAAAAACAAGAAAACAGAGGCCAGTAAGAAAAGGAATTAAGATTTCATATAAATATGAATCTTCTTATTTCCAATGGCAAATATAAAATTATGGTTTTAAATTCACAACACATTTTTAAGGGCAACATACTGTATTTCATGTGATAAAAAAATGATTATAGCTTTCATATACATACATAAATACATACAGAGTGCCTATCAGGAATGGAAATAAAAATCAAACCTCCTACTATATAATTAACTGTAGACGGTAGGGGATGTTTGTTTAATTGGGTAAATCAGTTACTATACAGGAAATATAAATGAAATGCCTCTTTAAGCCTCTGAGAGTCGGGCATGTGGAAAAATAAGAAAGAATGTGAAGACAAACAAAGAGGAAGAATAACTGTCATTGCACACTTTGCAGCCTTCATCAGTGAAATATGTAATTACCTATCCGGAAGAAAATCCTCCTCCTTCTGTTTATATTCTCCTCTTTCCTCTGTCAGGGTTTGTTTTCTCAGCCACCTAAAAATGTGTTCTGATCTTACACACACACACACACACACACACACACACACACACACACTATTAAATTCAAAACAGAGAATAAAGTGCTGCTTGGTTATAATGTAATGGTGTGAGGCAGGTATAGACAAAGAGAAGCAAATTTTTTGGAAAATTAAAAATAACTTTAGAAATTGAAAAATTAAAATAGACAGTGAAATCGCCAAGCAAAACACAGCCCAGGTGGATGAAATACACACCACCAGCCATACTTTATTGTCCTGTTCTACTCCAGGAAATAAAAACTTTCTCTGTTTTTTCACCCTGAGACAGGGTACCTTGGAATTTTTTTGCTGGAGTCTAAACTTGTGTTAGGACTGGGAATCGTGCACAGTTTATCAGGATTCTTTCAGGGACTGTTTTGTCTCAACCCTCCTCTTCCTGTGTCAGAAACTCAGAAAACAGGAAGACAAAGACACACAAGCATAGACTTACACCAGACCTGCATAACAGACCACACACACACGCACACACATGCATACAGCACAACACAAACTGTCGTGATTTTACTCTTACAAATGTGCTAAAGCTCTGAAAAAATTCTTCAAATACATTTCACAGACACTTTTTGCTGAATTTCTTAGCTGTGGCTTAGATCATAAATAACCACCTGTGCATAATCTTTCCTGAATAATAGACAACTATTTCCTTTAAAATGAAATGCAAACTGATAAGCAATTCCAAATGCTATTTATGTAAAATGTACAGAATGCATGATAGAAAAATAACTTTCAGAAACTACTTTAGTAGTTTCATACAAAATAATGAAAGAAGGAAAATTTAAAAAAAGAAAAAAAAAAGGAATTAAACTTTTAAATGTATACATCTATGGTTAAAAAAAAAAGAACTTTTAAAGGTGAATTTTTCCATGTCCACTGAAATGTATTAACAAGACTTTCTGGAGCACCTGAATGGATGCAAAAGTTTTAGATCTTGCTTGTTTTTGTCGACCAAACCTGAATGCAAAGATTCCAAACACGTTGTTTACCTGCCCTCTGTAAGAGAAACATGTTCTAGTTCAGCAACAAGAGTCTGCAGATAAGATTTCACCAGGTGTCCTGACTCTTCCTGGGAACCCATGCAGACATTTGAATTGAAGAAACAGGTGATTCATCTCTAGAAGAATAGCATTTGCATTTGTTTTCTGTTCTACAGTCAGCTTTTACTGAGAAGCATTTCCATGTCATGTTAAGTCTGAATCCACGACCCAGATGGGGAAGGAGAGCCCAGAGATCCTGCCCATCACCCCACAAGGCAGAAATGGGCAGCAGCAGCTTTGACGTTGGAGACCAGAGAGAATCCCAGCAGGAGGTTAATTAAAACAAACTGGCAGCGCTGTCATACACGCAGATCATATGTAGGCAAAGAAGCTGGAGCCTCGCAGTCTCCTAAGCTCTCCCTCTCTGTCAGAAATAAGCCAGCATGAAGCAAAAGTCCCAGACCCTTTGAGAAACATGGACCAGAGAGGAGGATTTCAGATATTTTGTGTATTTAGAGTTGAGATTTACCTGATTTGTCAAACACCTCAGCAGCATTTTACCTCTAAAACACCATCTGCCACTATTAAGGCCATGTCCACAAATACTTGAAAAAAAGATGGTAAAAATCTCATCCACACTAACATATTTGTGGTTACTTCCAGAGTGATTGTGCAGAATGAAATGTACAAGATATCGACGTGTCAGCGTGGATGATCAGATGCCTGAGAACATAGAATACACAACCATATGTTTGTGTTTCTGAAAAAGCTCTGTATTCACTGAATCTGAAAGCAGCTTTTTCAAATTTATCCATTTTAGGGGGTGGTGTGGAGAAGATCTGTTCTCACTACTGAAAAATGCCAGTTTAGTGAGGCAGGCCAAAATATAGAGGAAAAAAGCTGAAATTTTTAATTCAACCACATAATGTCGATGTGGTCTCAATTTTGATTGAAAAGAAATTGCAGAGACGTTTTAACTCCAAGCGCTCACATACGTCAGTGAGTGTTTTCTGTGTTTGTAGTAGTGATGGCGCTCCTCCCTCTATTTGTCTTGCTTTGTTTTCTCTCATCCACCCCCACCCTCAGACAAGGACCACCTGTTCGGATCAGAGGAGGTGGAGGAAGAGGAGGATGGCAGAGAAAGTGACCCTCACCTATCACCCTGAGGTCACAGGCCAAGTTTAGGTTTTTTTGTTTGTTGCTGCTTTTTTTTTTTTTTTTTTTTCAAAAATTTAAAATGTATGTCTCCAAAAATTTGACACACAAAAGTCATTCTCACTCATTATTTTCAACAAACTTTTTTTGAGTCTTGGAATAGACAGGAGGAAGAAATTGAGACAGCTTACCTGAAGAATTTCTTCTTTATTTTTGGAGTTAGATGCATGTTGTTTTCAGTCATTTGAAATGGGGGGATGGGGGTGGGGTGGGGGAGGGATAAGATAAGATAAGATAAGATAAGATAAGATAAGATAAGATAAGATAAGATAAGATAAGATAATTACAAATTAAACTTACAAAAAATTATATACTATACTAAAACTAAAACTACTAAAACTAAAACTACTGTATATACAATAGATACAAATACAAATGTAGCCTACAGATACAGATACACAAATATACAGATACACAAAGATGAGGTAAGCTAAGCTGCATAACTGAGTACAATGTACAATGTCTAACCTCATGTGTCTTATGGCTTCTTGGTGAAATTAAATTCTTGCAGGTGAAAAGTAGTGTCAGGTGACATGACAGAGGTATCACAGAGGAAGCGCATGGCCGTCTACACCCTCCATAGAACAACAATCGTTACAGTCAGTACGTTTATATGCACATTATATTTTGTCTGTACTGTGATTAAAGCAAACATGCAGAGTAAAGTTTGCTTCATGCTTGAGAATGTTTAGCCATTTATAAGACAATAAATATTTTACATGCTTAAATAAATTGATTTACAGCCTTATGATCTTTATCTGTTACTTGAAGTACACTAACACTGATTTAAGCTGATTTCAATCTGATTGTGATGTTTATGTGACATTAGGAGGAAAAAAATCAATTTATTGCCTTAATCAGATTGAATCAGAATCAAAGGTTTAACTTGCATGTAAAGGCACTGAGTTGGTGACGAGGACTGAAATAGTATGGGAAAATGGGTATTCCAAAGTGGGAGAAAAACAGGTAAAATTTGCATCAACTGACAAAATGCAAAAAAGCGATATCCAGCTCTGATAAGTTTTGAAGCACCACAAGAGATGACGTAGAGATATGAACCACATGTTTTGTTATATTAAGAAGTGAAAATGCTACAAGCAGTCCCGAAAATCCAAACACGANGCTGTGGGGGTGAGACAGTCTGGTCAAGCTTGAGCCTTCCCGTGACCAGAAGGCTCAAGCTTGACCAGCATCTGACCACACAGCTACGGGTCAGTTTACACACACACACACACACACACACACACACACACACACACACAAACAGAGAAAGAGAGAGAGAAAAGACAAAGGGCAACATCCATAATGAACAAAAAAAATACACAAAGAGGAGCAGAGATACACAGTAAACTGATTGTGTGTTTGTGTTAGTGACCATTCCACTTATATTAGCAGAATGGAATCCTTCGACATAATGTCACTTAAAGAACCATACTGGCAATTTTGCATGGTAAACCCAGTAAACATGCATACACATTATGTTAATGACAACCAGTTTCTAAAATATGAAAACTTATTTGAGTTTCCTGTTATTTTGACCGTTCTTTTTATCTTTTGAAATCAAATGTTCAAGTGATACACACACCTTAAAACTCAATGCTAACATGTACTTCTGAATGTAGAAGGGATGATCGTTTTTGATTTCTCTGTAAAAGCCATCTTCTCCTGGGACTATATTCCCTGGTGGAGACATACATTGTTTTCTGTGCAGCTCCATATTAGATGGGCTAAATAAAGTTACTTTGACAAAAAAAAAAAAAAAAAAANAAAAAAAAAAAAAAAAAATTCTATAAAGAAATTTTTATAGAATTTTTCTAGATTTTTGGGAGGGGCTTTTAAATTTTTTTCTAAAATGTAGAATTTTCTGGAAATTGAGAATACTTTAGGTGCCTAGATAAGAAATGTTATGAAATTGGTTGAAAAGGAAAAAAAAAGAAAAGGACATTTCAAGAATGAAGTGTGGAAGAATTTTGTAGTTAATGTCAGTTTCAGATGGTTAAATATCGTATTTAAATGGCGTGTGTTCACTGGTCACACAGGAAGGTCACACATGGAAGTTACGGGAACAGAAATATTGGCAGAAGAAAACCAGAGCAGCAAAGCTATAAGTTTGACAAAAGCACAAAAAAACTCAGTGTTTCTTTTATTCTTTGTGTTCTCCAGTGTAGCATTCATAAACTCATGGTTTGTAAAATATGAGAAGGATATGAACTGACACGAGGGATGGTGGAACTAACAAGGTGAAAACTTGCATAAATGGAGCTAAAATTAGACATTTATGGCCAGTAGAGACATGAATAAACCAGTAACTCACAATAGTAATTACCAGAACGGGTATGTTCCTTCTTGCTGTTGCTCAGAATGGAAACTTAGACAGAAAGAGGCCTTTCTGTCTGAGCTGCTTTAAGGGGAAATGCTGGCGTCATGCAGCACCAGGACGTCCCAACAAGCCGACTGCCACTCTGACCAATTAAAAGGTGAGAGGAGAGGAAGAGCAGGATGCTAGCAGGCGAGGCGTGACCTACCTGAATTTCTACTGGGATCACAGATGCGCAACCCTGTTATAAACTTTAATAATTTTACATTTTCTGCCAAATTCAGGATGTAAAGTATGATTTACTGTATGATGTGAGGTGGCGTACAAAGCTCACTTTGATGATGGTCAAGTTATGGAAAATATGGAGATTACATTTGTCCATCATGCAAGAAATACATGATAACAGCAGACAGCAGACATTGAATGCATCATTTCACCTGCATGAAAAGATTAGAAAAAGATTAGAAATCTTTAAAAGTTAGAATCAGGGAAATCTTGTTTCTAACTTTTAAAACCTAACTTATCATGTGTGCTGACCACTAATCTGATGATCTTCTGAAGAAGAGGAAGAGAAACAGGAGGAAAGAGGACCATCAATGAAAGCAGAAACACCTTTTTCAAATGGTGGCTTCCAGACAAACATACATTTGAGGTGCATTTGCCAGGAGTGGAGTATGATTTGTTTGCTCCATAAATGTGAGTTGTTATGCTTTTGAGGTTTTATTCAGTAGTTCAAACACACCTCATCTTCTTTAAATATCTTCAGTGGGACAAACATGTTTTCCCCTTTATGTGTTCAGATTGGGGAGGAGGAAGCATCCGTTGTCCTGTTCTCATTAAAGAACAATCTGCAGCAGGGTTGGCCCAACTATGTGGTGTGTACCCAAAAATACAGGACCAGGATCACTTGTCTGAATCAAGATCAGAACCAAAGCAAATTTTGGTATTCAATCAAATGTTAAAAGGTGTGTGCTATGAGGGATCTGATGTGGAAAACCTACAATCAACACCCAGCTCTTTCGCCAGCATGGCCTTAGCTTAGCCCTAGGAAGGATCATCTAAGAACATGGAAGCAACCAGGGAACAGGGGAAAAGTAATTAATTGCCATATTATTTGGATAGCTAGCTATATATTTGGGTCTTGGACCACAGGTCCAGGTTTTATCTATGTCCATGGTTTGGTTTTGGTTTTGAGGACTGTTTTGGAGCTGGGACCTTTGATGAGGCCAGATGAGACCTTCAGCCACATTCCTAGTCAGTCTCCTGGGCTGCAGCTCGCCACATTACTGCCTCCTGTCCAAACAAACAAGGCCTGTCCCACAGGGCCTCCTGAGCCAAGCCAAGCCAGGACAGGACAGGCTCTCTTGATCCTAAAATATAGACTTTCCATTTTTAACACTGGAATCTAAGAACAAGGAGGCTTTTTCTGTCTGTCATAAGCAAAGTCATTTCACATGTTGTGGTGTGAGCTGTTGTTGCTGCTTCTGATGTTTGGATTTTGTTGCTTATTATTGGATGTCAGCAATCTGTCTGCGTGTGTGTGTTTGTGTGTGTGTGTGAGAGAGAGAGAGAGAGAGAGAGAGAGAGAGAGGGAGAGAGAGAGAGAGAACACTTTACTGTTCATTTTGAATGAAATATCAGTTGTAATCTCCAAGGGGGCATTCGGTCATGGCTGATTTTAGCTGATAACAAAGACTATTTTCTGAGGTATCTATTACTTGAAATGACAGAGTAAAAAAGTGGAGTACAACTTTTGTTTTCTGTGATTTAAAAAACAAAAAAAAGCTTAAAGTGCATTTGATAGTTAAAATAGCTTATGTGTTTGTGTGGATCTGTGTGTGTGTGTGTGTGTGAGAGAGAGAGAGAGAGAGAGAGAGAGAGAGAGAGAGAGAGAGAGAGAACACTTTACTGTTCATTTTGAATGAAATATCAGTTGTAATCTCCAAGGGGGCATTCGGTCATGGCTGATTTTAGCTGATAACAAAGACTATTTTCTGAGGTATCTATTACTTGAAATGACAGAGTAAAAAAGTGGAGTACAACTTTTGTTTTCTGTGATTTAAAAAACAAAAAAAAGCTTAAAGTGCATTTGATAGTTAAAATAGCTTATGTGTTTGTGTGGATCTGTGTGTGTGTGTGTGTGTGAGAGAGAGAGAGAGAGAGAGAGAGAGAGAGAGAGAGAGAGGATCTGTGTGACAAAGAGCTCTTACAGAAGCAGATCATGGGCTCGTAAAAATGTGGGTCACAGGATTTTGATTCACTATAAAACTTTACTAGATGTTTTTTTTCTCACAAGTATTCCTGAAATTTCCTCCCACAGTTTGATTGTGCCCGGACTAAACTAACTCACCACTTTCATTACAAAAAAAACAAAAAAACAAAACAGCCTCAAAAACTCTAAACAAAAAAAAAACAAAACAAAAAAAAAAATGTGGGTTGTGAAACTTGGAGCATAAACGGTGTCAGGAACGGGTCATTAACTCAACAAACAGGATTAAAGAACCTTAACAAGGACTAGGCACACAAATATTTTAGGATAAAGACTATTACACATTTAAGCAAAGCTGCATAGTAAAGGCTGAAAAATTACCTTCAACATTCACATACACTTGCCAAAAAATAGTTGTAGCAAGGTTACAATTTTTAAAGTTAAAATATTTCTTAAAGACACAACATACAGTAAACATATATTGTTTTCACTCAGTGTGCACATTGGCTCTGCAGCAAGGCAGAGCAGAAGTGGATCAATGTGGTTTTTTTGTTCATGAAAGCATTTCAAAGGTTTGAAAATAGACCTTAAATGAAAATAAGAACACAGAAAGCTAAATGATATGTCCCCTTCACACAAACGGTGCACATTACAGGAAATGCTGTTTCAAGAAAAATATGTTTGTGGTTTACCGACAGCAGCATCATTGACAGGAACCCTCCACTGTGTGTCAATAACTTAGCTGTGTATTTTTTCATGATATTGTCCAAACTCACCCTGCCTCATGCAAATCTCTTNCCCCCCCCCCCCATCAACTTTGAATCTAAAATTAAAAGGCTGAATTTTACATTTTAAACAAATACTAGTATCTACATGAAACCAGTCCCAAACAGGCAGTGCACATGAAAGACAATTTTCCCATTTGTGGACAATGAATGTGACCTGGTCTGAAAACGATTTAACGTCACACGAGCATGTGACTATTTCTTCAAATCTAACACCTCTTTAGTACCAGTTTTGACATGATGCTGTTTCATGGCTCGAATTCCTGTTTGGATTTTGAGTTGAACTTAATCTAAAAGTCTTTATCATGGTTGCCAAATCAGATTGACATGTAACCTTTGAAAGAAAAATCTGTCAAGATGCCAGACTGGGACTTGGGGGCCAGCACTGTGTGTGTATGTGTGTGTTTGTGTGTGTGTGTGTGTGTGTGTGTGTGTGTGTGTGTGTGTGTGTGTGTGTGTGTGTGTGTCAGTATGTGTACGTGAGACAGAGAGATGTTTGTAAAAGAGAGATGTCAAGTCGTCAAGGAGGACAATGCGTCTGGTCCATGACTAAACTCTGGGAGACGGAGACAGACAAAGAGATGGTGTGATAGATGGAAGGAGGGAGGACAGAGACGTGAAGGCGACAGAGGACCAAAGGCCAATGGGTGAAGGCGTTTGTGTCCTATAGCCGCCCCCTTGGTGTCCGAAATGTAGCAAATCAGGGAAACAAGCTAGAAAGGCAAGATGCAAACACAGTTCAATGTTTGGTACAAACTACAGTGGAAACATTTACTTTGTATGATTTGTACATTTGGTTCATTGGAAGAATTTCAGTCTTTACATTTAAAGGACCATAACAGTGCATGTTTTGCATGTTTAATTGACTACAAATCACCTGTCGTTTGCCTTACTGCCATCAGGTTCCCAAAGAATATATTTTTTAAGATTGGCTTCCAGTATGCAGGGAAAATCAACTTTACATTATTTTGTCTAGTATCTCTTTTCATTTTACGGTCTTTTATAGAATCCTTGTGTCCAGCGTCCTGACTGGCATGGCTCGTCTGTTGCCATGGCGCCACGGGGGGTCCTATTTGGGGCCAGTGGGAGTGTCATTCAAACCTCCTGACAGAGAATAGGGAGGGAGCTGTTGTAGCATTAGGTCATCCAAACCCCTCCTGTTCTCTCTCTCTCTCTCTCTCTCTCTCTCTCTCTCTCTCTCTCTCTCTNCCCTCCCCATCTGTAACTGACAGGTTTCATCACACAGCTTACCTGCCGGGCAGATTGACGACTCAATGAGATGACCAGCACTGAGCTTTTACTAGCACCATTTCACGGCTTCAGTCTTCGCTACCACCCCCAAACTCTCTCTTTTCTTTTCCTTTCCCCCTTTTCTTTTGTTCTGACCACAGCCCCCCTGCCTTTCCACTACTCCATTCTGTAGTGCTGTCCTGAGGTGGTAGTAAATAAACAGGTGGGTGAACACTAGTCCTCTAGTTATTACAAGCCACCACAAAACCTCAAATAGAGTGTAAGAAAATCAATGATTCATGCTTTTCCCTTGAAAGATCATTAACCTGAACAAAGTGAGGAAATGGACTCTAGACACTAGACTTAGGGTGCAGAGGGTGTCATAAATGCTGGAACAGAAATTATGAAAATCACGAAAAAATATAACAAGTCAAGAATAAAGAATGATAGAAACAAAACAGACCTTTGCTGCATCCTCAGATTGCACTATAAAAGTAAGGAAAGACGGAAGGACAGAGACAATAATGCAGACAGAAGCGGATGGAACAAGAAATGGAAGGATGCAAGGTGGAGGAGAAGGGAGGCAGGAAGGATGGAAGCTACGAGGGAGGGAATGAGGAAAGGTGGGAGGCAGGGAGGGAGGGGATTCCATCACGCTTTAGTGCCTCTCAATTGAAGTGTGAATCACCGTCCACAAAAAGTGGCTCGCTCCATATACCTCATCTTTGCATGTCAATGGGTGGTTTCATTGTCCAGGCCTAACTGCACATTTAACCTGTCTGGAAAGAAAGAAAGGGAAATTTTCCCTCCCTGTCTCTCTTCTCACTCCCTCTCTCTCCTTAACAAACCAATTAGCTGGACATTTCTCCAGCAAAAGCGACTTCTTTGCAATCGCTAAATAGTGAACCAGCAGCTCTCCACACAAAGCGGATGGGATGTTTATTTTATAGCCGGAGGGAAAAAGTAACGCTCCCTCCACTTTTTTTGAACCTCCTCTTATGTTTGTTCCTTGTCTGATGTGGACTGTAGTGAACATTCTGTTAGGTCCTTAAGATCACCAGGTGGTTATAGAACTTGTCCAGTGACCCAAAGGATGCAGGTTCGATCCCTGAAGGGGCCAGTGTGTCCACAGAGAGGGAACAAACTAGCAGGTGGTTGTTTTTCAGCTTCACATTCGGACATCCAGAGTTTTGATGGATGAATTTCATGGTGCTCAACTGAATTTATAGACATGGGATACTTTGGTTCAGGAATGCATTGGTGAAAAATGAAAATGGAATCATTTTAATGATTCATTTAAATTTTATGTTCAGAGAAACATAGGATTCGGTTAAATTTAGCATTTTAGCCTAGGTATCCTGAAAAGTTATATATGTATATGTATTTTTTATTTATTTATTTATTTTTAAAATTTTTTTGCCAAAGCTGAAACTGGTTCTGGCTAATTTTCTTCCCTGCACAGTTAGACAGAATGAAACTGGTAAAATTACTTCATTAACTTTATTTTCATCATCTTCTGTCTTGGTTGAAAATGGACTAAATGCACTATTTTACAGGCTGTTTGTGTCTCAATCTCGATCCATCATGACTTTTGCAGAATATCAGTATTAAATGTTTTATGAACAAGCACAGCTGTAAATATAAAGATACACACAGACACAGACGCACAAAAGTAATTTTAGTTTTATTATCTGAGCACTGTTGTTTTTACCATCCTACTACAATATCAAATGTTTATAATACTGGCGAACTAGACATTTAATAATTTTAAGGCACACAGAAGTCTGCTCTCCTACCATGTCAGTGTTTTGGCCTAACACACACATCAGTCCCACGTAAAATGAAGGGAGTCTACTGTTTTTGACTGAATCAGAGTGGAAATTTTTCACTTTTTGGGCTGATTGTAATTCACTGTGAACAACTGTGTCAGTAAATGCAGCATTGCTCCCCTAAGCTCATGAATGCAGGTTTCCTGAGGAGCCGAGTCCTGGTGAGAAGACGCTGTCTTGGTACCTGTGAAGCCATCAAACAGCTAGCTGGGGTTTGTTTGTGTCAGCAGCCAAGTCGATCCTCAGCAAGACTCCTCCCAGCACAATGTCCGAAGCCCCAGCCTGCTGGCTCTGAAGCCGAGCTGAGGGGCCAGCTGTAAGAGTGTCTCAGCCAGGGGCCCGAGCCAGAGCTGGTCCAAAGGCCTGGTGCTGCAAGACTCTGACAAGGGCAGTTGCAGCCCAGCCGCCCCTCAGCGCTCCGCTCATTCTTCTAATTAGACATTTGGAGAATTAACTCCTGCAAGACTGAGGTCCACCTCCACTCACCCACTGCCCACCCCCAGCCAGAGGAGATGAGACTTGAAAAAAATGTATTTTTCTGCAATTTACTTTTTGCATTCACCATTTTTCTTCAAGTCTTAGAATGTCCACAGTAACTGTAGTAAAATTATGCATAATTTAATTTAAAAGAAACGACTGACAGATTTGAAAAAGAAAAATTTAAACATGAGTTGTATCCAAAGGTAACTTAAAATCTCATGATATTATTTTCGGTTGATATGGTAGCATCCCAAGGTGTATTATTATTAATAATACATAATAATAGGTGTATTATTATTATGTATTATTTTTCTCAAAATTAAACCTGGACTATGCAGATTTGAGAGTTGCTGCATATGTTCATTAACCTGGTGTGATCATGACACTTTAGAGAGAGAGAGAGAGAGAGAGAGAGAGAGAGAGATGAAAACTGACAACAGCAAGTTTTTCTCTGGACAGAGCATCCAGGATGATAATTAATTATGTCTTGATAACAAATTCAAATGGATATAGTCTTAGTACAATAATTGGAAACACAATGGAGAACCTCTCCTATGTAACTCTTCTGTTTACTTTTGTATTTTTTTCAGCAGTTAATAATTATTGCCCATTGAGTTTCAATAAAAGTTTCATACAATTGAATATTAATGTTGGCACATTTCTTGTTTATTTCCTCTGAAGTATGATCAGTTTCTATATGGGGATTCTGCTGAATGCTTTTCATGTGTGAAAACAGGGAGAATCTACAGCACCTTTATGAGGATGGGACACCCTCCTCAACTGAAGCCCCACTTTGCCTGTTAGACTGCACAGACAGGTGCAGCATAAATGACTTGTTGACATTTTTTTGGTGTGTGTGGAAAGTGGCAGGTTGTGATCCTACAACCCACATCTCATATACATAATCCAGCAGGCAGGCGGGCCCCTGCTCTTGTTGAATGGGGGGACTCTCCGTTCCTCTGGGGACGTTTTGGGGCTGAAAGAGAACCCTCACACCGGGCTACTGGGGGCCTGTGGGCGCAGTGAGAAAATGAAGACCTCTGCTCCCCTCTAAATCCCCAGGAATTTCTCATTAAGCACAGGTCCTGGGCTACCGAGGGCCCCCAGGGCCCTCACACCCACCCCCCGTGAGGGGTCTCCCTCTCTGGCAGGGAGAATGGAGCACTCCAGTCCACTTTGTGCTGACTGCCGGCTACGAATGCATGTTATTCACCTTTTCCCTTTCTCACCAACACAAGAGCTTTCTCCCAATCAGGCTTTCAAAGGCCCTGAGGACTTCCTCTTTCTTTCTTACTGTTTTCATATAAGTGTGTGTGTATGTGTGTGTGTGCATGTGTGTGTGTGTGCGTGATGTGTTATAAGGCCTAAAAGAGAGAGAAAGGCATAATTGAATTTGACATTTTTTAATGGTCTCCTGAGATATTTTTGTCTAGAGGCACCAAAGCTGGAACGAAGCGGACTCTTATTTCACAGAGTTTCTTTTTTTTCTTTTTTTTTCACGCCTTGTTCATGAGTAGAAGGAGGATTAATGAGGATTATGTATATGAGGAGCAGTAATGAGTTTTGATGAAAGTAGAGAGGATATTTAGTGTACGATTTCAAAACATCTCAACTGTGGCAGCGAGTCAGTTTTTGGCAGCATCAGCTGTTGCTTCATGACTCTTCCTGTTTTTGTGATGGAGAAATTTACTTAAGTTTTTCCAAAGATTTTGGAGAATATGAAATGCAACATAAAATAAAGTATATAAAATGGCAGTGATATTATACTTTGAAATATAAAATGCAAAAATGAAGATATAAGCAGACCTGTTTGCTTCAGCAGCTGTTAATTTACAGAGATGCTGTTACCTCCCCTGTGTGGTGAAGAGCTGCTGCTACAACACAACTAATTTAACTTCATCCACAAATATTCAGAGAAGCATTTGGCAGCATTTTGGGACTGGCTGACTGCATTTTGGAAAAAGATCCTTAAATATCTTCAAACTAAGGCAAAATGAATCAATATTCTAATAAACTGTATAATATAACTGTAATTTATGCATTTTTTCCCATTTTTTCCACATTATTATAATTAATTTTCCCATATGGAAGACAATTCACAGGGCTTCAGTTATGATACTTGATACACAGTATTATATTATATTCATACAATATACATTAAAAAGATCTGAGACCTTGAATTCATTCTTGCCAAATATCTAGTTAAACACCAAAATATATATGAAAGATTTTCAGGTGTGAGTCCATTTTATTAATAGCTTGCTTTGATGCTGATTGCATGTCTTTATACTGTATGTCTATATGTCTTCTAATAAATAATTTCTTAAAAATTTTACTACCAGAGAAAAAAGTATCTCAACTGTATTCAACCATGTAGCCTCTTTTTTCATATTTTCTGTGTTTTTTGTTTTATTTATCATTGCATATTTTATTATATCTTTGTATTTATTGTATTAAAGCATTTTGTAACTGTTGTTTTCAAAACATACTCAATAAATGGTGTTGATTACATTATTATAGCACATATATGCTGTGATTTTTTTTCTATGTTTCTAAATATCAAAATATGTGAATATGAAAATTTTAAAAAGTCAGCTACAGAGAAATCAGGTGGAAATCAGGCAGAATTGGTGGACTCTAATCTGTCCTTTTAAGAAAAATATGTGTTTTTTTTTTGTTTGTTTTTTAGAGAAAATCTGCAAATAACCAAAAGACAGCCTTATCAGCCTTATGGTAGAACATGTTAAAAAGAAATTATAAAAGCAAGAATAAATCAGAGAAAAACATTGTCATGCAATTGCAAACAGCGACTTTCTTCTGATTGCAAATCTGTCAGATTTTTCCCATCAAATCTTCTTTGGGACAGCAGCGACGAGAGCAGCTCCTCCACTCACTGCAGTTCATTTATCAGCTGTGTGTGTTGGCAAGTCCATGGGGAGGTGTTGGAACGAATGGTGAGGAGGCTCATTACCACGGCTCTGTCAACACGTCCAGCAGGAGAGCGACTCCATATGGCTCTCTCTCTCTCAGAGACCCTGTGAACCCACTATGGATGGGACGAGTAATGGAAGGACCACTGAGGCTGGCAGTCCGAAAGTCCATCTCACCAACAAGGTAGAGGAAGGGTGTGACCTTAAAGAGTTCAAAGTGTCTCCGCAGCACAACATGACTGCAATATTGATCATAACAGTGACTCATCTCCAGGTGCTGAGACTTCTGGCTGTTTATTTCCCCAAAAAATATGTTTCCCTGGTGGTGTGACCCCGATTTCTCCTTGGTCTGTGTTGCTGTTTTGGTGCTACACAAGGAAGTTATTATGTGTGGGAAATAATAACAGGCAAGATGACTAATTTATAGCTGAACAGTTTAGTGGTAGAATCAGTGGATGCTTTTGGCTTGTGGGTTTGGGTCAGTTTGAAAAAGTTTTGTTAGAAGAAGAAATTGATACCAAAACAGCTCACAAGGACTAAATTTTCCACTTTGTTATTTTCTCTCTGTGATGAAGATGCACTGCCAAGGGAAACACATTTTTAGGGTTCCAACTTTTGTCAAAATGCCATAGAGTGTCTGCTTTGGAACAAAATCTCCTCGCTGGAATTTTAAGACATATTTATTAGCATCTGCAGTTAAACTGTTAAAATGCAGTGAAAGGTTAAACTATTAACTTTTAATCCATACTTTGTTAATCCAAACAAAAGATGATCAATACTGTATCTTCTTCTTCTTTTCCTTTCGGCTTTCCCTTCAGGGGTCACCACAGCGAATCATCTG
>VXCM01003476.1:0-30578 GCA_014773175.1 Lucifuga dentata
GAAGGTAGGAAAAACATTTTTAATTCACTGTTCCAGCAGTATGCTTTGGGAAATGATTATCAGTAATGTAGTATATGAAAATTGAATATATTAGGCGCAACCATGCAAAATGGTTGAGCCTAATATATTGTTTAATATATAGAGTCTAATATATGGTCCTTTAAACTCCAAAAATAAGATCCAAGATGTACAAAGCTGAAATATAAAACTTTTATAAAAACTAGAATTGGGTTTCCATCAAAAAACCTCTTTCATAGAGACAGAATCGGGTAAAAACTCTGCTTCTTTTTCCCACATGATTGTCTCTTGGTTGTGTTTAAAATTTATGAACCTGAAGATTACATATAATGAAATTTCACAGTGGAGTGATTTACCGGCTCAAAACAAGTTGCTTCATTCACTTTCCGTTATTAGTTCTCAAAAAGCGAATACTTTATCAGTCCCTTTACAATTGCAGCTTATCATTATCATCACAATCGCCGCCTAAGAAGCTACATTCATGAAAAGGCCTCATCGTCTCTATCTCAAACGTGCACGTACACACCCTTGAGTTGCTGCTGATGCGTGTAAGCAGTGTGTCCAGGATGGTGTCGTTGTCATGGCGATGCAGCAGGATGAATCGCAGGAAGGTTCTGAGGAGGGATGTCTCCGTCACGCTGCGCAGGAACAGATCCAGGTATGCTGTGCTCGCGGTCATCTCATCCACGGACGACTGCACAGAGGAGAGAAACACAGTACGACAGTCCAATGAGATGCAGATTAGCTCTAAGATTTCATACTGTTAAAAATTCATTCTAACCGCCGTTCCTTCTGAAGCCTGACAGAATTTATGTAAAAACACATCGGATAAACTAAAAACCAAGCAGCGTTATGATGTAAGCAGCAAAAACTTAAAATACATCTAGCCTACAGTTTTCAGACAGATGATGTTCAACAGTGTACGGCTGCCAAACCAGCAGCAAAAAAACAAAACCTTCACTTGCACCTTCACTTAGAGAACTTTTTCACACATTCAGTCTTTCGAGACAAGAAAAGCTTTTACTGATTTACCACTTCTTCATTACCACAAATGAGATCTTTTATTGTGTCACAAACTAAAAGTGAGTTTAAAATAATAATTTCAAGTAACGCCGGACTTTGCTGTGGATTTTAGATCCGTTGGAATGGCCGGAGTTTCTGATATGATCGCAGGCTCTTGACTATCGTACCAACATGCACACGATTTGACAGGGAAAATGTATGACACCGACGCAGANCAGGCTCTTGACTATCGTACCAACATGCACACGATTTGACAGGGAAAATGTATGACACCGACGCAGATATTTAAAGTGGCTTCAGGCAGAAGTTTGGACAGAGGATATATATACAGGTATATATATAATTCTTGATGTGTTTCAGATTGTGACAAGTCTTCTGTAAATCACAACGGCACAATGGCTTCACATCTTTACTGACAGAGGTTCCTGCTATATCCAGGCTGCCAATGTGTTTTTTATTTTATTTTAAAGGACCATAACACTCATTTTGCATGTTTGGGCCTAATATATTCATTTTTCATACANAAATCACAACGGCACAATGGCTTCACATCTTTACTGACAGAGGTTCCTGCTATATCCAGGCTGCCAGTGTGTTTTTTTTAATTTTATTTTAAAGGACCATAACACTCATTTTGCATGTTTGGGCCTAATATATTCATTTTTCATACATGTTACGTTACTGACAATCATTTCCCAAAGGATAAAACCGTATTTCATCTTTCCTGATATTTTGCAAAATCTTTTGATCTTTCAAAATCAAATATTCCAGCAAAACGCAGGTCTTCTTCTGGGACTATATTCCCCGGTGGAAACATACATTCACTCCACGCTTTTTATTAAGCTTAAACACTAAAATTATGAAACTTCTAAAAAAACCTGAATACACGTCTTGTTGGTGATGATGGATTACCTATCCCAAGAATGTTTCAAGTATCAACAAGTTGATTTTAATAGCGTACCAGAATGCACTGAAACCAGTGGTGGTCTGGAAGGTAGGAAAAACATTTTTAATTCACTAGTATGTTTTGGGAAATGATTGTCAGTAACGTTACATATGAAAATTGAATATATTAGGCTCAAACATGCAAAATNGGGAAATGATTGTCAGTAACGTTACATATGAAAATTGAATATATTAGGCTCAAACATGCAAAATGGGTGGTATGGTCCTTTAAGTCTTTTTGGATTTGTGTTTCTCTAATGTATCATGTTTTTTATTGCAGGTAGTACATGGCAGTGGAATTTCGTAACATGTTTCTAACTCTCCAGCCTTCTAACATCAGCATACATACTGTAGAATGCTTATGAATAATGTATCATTAATGATGTTAGGCTTTCTATACTTGGACTTACGGTTATATAAGGGTGAGAGGGAAAACATTAATTACATCTTTCTCAGCGAGCATAGCTGCAAAATGTATCCTAGACTCCTTTTTCCGTGTGTAGACAGAAAAGGAGGCTACAAACCCCACATTTTTACTATGAACTGTCTGCATTTAAGATCCAAATGGCACTAATCTACACTTCAGTTTCCACAGTGAAACAGGGTTTCTTGATGAAACCACATCACTGTCATTGTTCACAAACACTGAAGGAACCTTCTGGAGCATCCCTTTTGTTGATATCCAAACCCTAAACTAACATTGTGCCCACTGGAGCCCGGGGAAGGATCGACTGGAGGGGAACAACAAACAAATTAGTCTTGGACTTTGACTATTTGTCACAGTTTGATGTTAGAAGGCTGGACTCTTCAGTGCCTGTCTGTTTAACTAGTCTGTGTTCACAGTTCTCTTCATCACTGAATTTAAAGTGCCCATATGGCCAACACTTGGTTTCTTCTTCTGGGATTCTAGCTCAGGAGCGCCACCTGTGACTTCCCTATGTCATTTTCTCCTGTCTCTACTTGTAGGTGTCTCTTACGAGACATCACTGTTATTTCCCATACTGTGCCCCTTTGTATTAGTCTTGGCGTGGGAGTACGGATGACAATTAGTCAACCTTGGTTATCATCTGGCATATTTACATTTTGATTGTTCATTAATGTGCATTGTCCCAGTTTAAATAAATGACAAATTACAAAATGTCAGATACGATGATTACCAGAGAAAAAAAAACTAGCAATGAAACGGAACACGCAAATGACGTCAGGCTAATGGACGTATGAGTTGCTACCTTATGCAGGGCGGGGCCCATCACAGGTACGAGGAAGCCGTTGTGGAGGTAGTCCAGAAGCTGGGAGCGCACCATGGGGTGAGCAACCTGCACTACAGCGTTGCAGAACTCCAGGGAATTCATAAACAGCACCAGCGAAGAGACGCCTATCCAGTCCTCCCGCCGTAGGGCGTGCCAGTCGTCACCTCGGACCTCGATCTTCCTGGGCAGAGATGAGTAGAGGGCGCTAAGGCCTGTGGCCAAAACCTGAGGACAGACACAACAAGACAGACTTCGTTTGAAAGTGGATCTCAGTCTGACCAGCAGAGCTGCTCAGTACATAGTAGTAACTGTGGTTACTTTTATGTGTTTTAATCATCAGAACGGCATGTTTTTTATGTAAAAATTACTTTACAGCATTCTGCTTTTTCTTGGCTACAGTATAACTTTTTTTCACATATCACCATTTTCACTATATGTTAGACAGAATTTAACTAAAGGTCAAAGATCTTTATGTGCACAGTTACGCTCAGGTACTTTAGCATTAGCATTACCTGTTGAAATAGACAGGTTTAATGGTATGGCAAAGGAGAGACTGTGTGTTATGTGGGTTACAAGAGATAGAAAATGAAGTTCATTTTATGTTTTATTTGTCTTTATATGATAATTTAAAGGCTGTGTTTTTTTCATGAAGTGTCTTCAATTAAAGCAGATTTCTTTCTGCTAAATGCTTATCAAAGGCTGGATTCGTGTTTTAGGAGGGAAGCTTCTTTGTTGCAGATTTTCTGTGTAAAGCTTGGGAGAGAAGACAGAGTTCTCTGTTTAAGTTGTAAAGTTTACGTAATAGGCTAACTTTCTTGATGTAATTTGGGATGTTCTCACCATATGTTTTAGACATTTTCTTTTGTTTCACCACTGCATCAACGTATTTGGGCAGTCATTCCTATCTTCCCCAGCTTTATATAGCACAATAGAGCACATAATGGGTTAGGGTTATTCTGTTAACACACACTTAATGTGTGTGTTAAGAGCGTATATGTTCCCAAGGTCCTATGTTCTGAGAACAGGACCTTGGGAACATATACGCTCCCGTATTTGTTGTCTTGTAAGTCCATGTGGGCATTTTGTGTGCACGACACAAGTAAAGATCAAAAATCAATCAGATCCAATCAGCATAGTAGTATGCTTTGGGAAACGATTGTCAGTAACATTATGTGTATGAAAATTGCATATATTAGGCTCAAACATGCAAAATGGATGGTATGGTCCTTTAAGTTTTTACATTTAAAAGGTTCTCTTGGCTTTTTTTCACTCTTTCAGTGCTTGGATTATGCTATACAAATGAATGTATTATTATTTATGCAGATGTGTGGGAGAAAGATCCAAATGTGAAATGACGATGTGTTAGTGAGAGTGTGCCAACACAAACAGGGCGTGACAGAGAGAACGCTCCAGCTCCGTCCTTGATGCTCTTCTCTATTCACAAAGTAGGTCAGACTGAAACTGAAGGGAGCAGCCAAGACGCACACACACATATACACACACCACTGACTAACGTAAGAGCTGGATGTTCGCCGGCCAGTTTTGGTTGTGCTTTTGAATTCTAACATCTATATCTTTTTTAGCATCTGGCCAGGGCCTGCAGATGAAACTTAGCCTCTTGGGCTAACTCTGGCTCATTTACAGTTCATTGTTTAGCTGTTGATCAATGAGCATCGTCCCTGATAAATACACTAATAAATGAAATGAAATGAAATTTTATTGGCTGATACTAGATTATTACAGACGTGGGAGATATTCAAAAAGAAATTGTGGCACATTAACATTTTAACAGAGTGCATTTTTTTTTTTTTTAGCTCAATTTGAACACTTTTGCCATATTTGCCTTTTTATTAATAGATATCTGTAATAATTTCCAGTTGCTTACAGTTAGTCACCTCTGATAATAAAGTTTATTTTTGGTGGGAAATTTAAGCAGATGTCTGTGCCTCAACTCTTGCATAAATGAGATGTTTTATGTAATGATGAACATGTTCCTCCGCCGTGTTTTCTCACGACACAGCAAGTGTTTTTATGTTAAACAGACGCGAGGCAGCTGTGCTTTTGAATTCTGACATCTATATTTGTTTCCTATGTCCTGCAACCGTAAATATCTTACTCATGGTTAAGTTTTAGTTGACTTTACGCCGGTTAACCATCCAGGAAGTTTGGACTTTAATGATTTGCAAGTACAGCAAAGGCACATTTCACAGTTTTTTTTTTTCAGGTTGGTGTGTTTGTAAGATGCTGAGGTTGCGACAGAGCTGATGAGGAGCAGATAGGGATGAATGTTGTCAGAATGCACGTTCATCTCCTTCCTTTTTGGTGCATTATCATAAATCATCGCTGGCGTATCAGCATGTGATTCTGCTTCTAGAGGAAGTCTTGCTGTTTCTCCTACATGGTTATTGCACAAGAGCTACAGAGCCAAGAAGACATATTGGGGAAAGGCATGTCCTCGACTTGATGCTGACGAGATTAACTAGGTGACAAAACTTGAATACTCAAAACTTGATACTGATATTGTGTTTTTCCAGTACTCTGTAGTACTGAAGAACCTAACGTAAATACCGTAGTTGTAGCATATTTTAGCTGTGGGAAGGTGTGCCATCATCTTATGCGTTTCCTCCGTGTTGTCGTGACAACAGGTAAGTGTGCCGATGTGTAATGTGATGGCCCTGCTTGGAAACAGCTGATGTTTTGAAAATCAGCAGTGAGCTTGCAGGAAATTTGAGATCTGGGTCACTATCGAGTGCTATAATAAAACCAGGAAGCTTACCTTTAAAGGACCATACTAGTGTGCATATTTGAGCCCAACATATACAACCAGCATACATGTTAAGTTACTGACAACCAATTCTGAAACATAAAACTGTATTTTAGTTTTCCTGCTATTTTTTTCAAATCCCCTAATCTTTCAGAATCAAATGTTCAGGTGATACACACCTTAAAATTCAACGTTTTGGCTTCTAACACTTATGCGCAATTGTAGAAAGCATGGCCATTTTAATTTCTCTGTAAAAGTTGTCTTCTTCTGGGACTATATTTCCTGGCAGAGAAATACTCGTCTTCTGCCTCCATGTTAAATAAAGTTACTTCTACAAAAAACCTAACAGAAGTCATGCTCTCTGTGATGGATTACTTACCACAAGTGTTTTTTCAAATCTCTACAAGTTGATTTTTATAGTGTACTGGAATGAACTGAAACCTGAAGGTAGGAAAAACAATTCTAAAATATACCACTCCAGTAATATGTTTTGGGAAATGGTTGTCAATCAAGTAACATATAAGCGTTTTGTATTTATCGGGCTCAAAAATGCCTGATTGTTGGTAGGTTCCTTTAAGTATTAAGCGTTTTTTTTCCCCCAATCTTATTGCTACAACCAGTAGTATGAGCCAAAATAAAAATGCATGAAGATGGATCTGAATTCAGAATAACCTATAACCACTTCCACTGCAGTTACGTTGATTATAACACACATTCACCACTAACCGGGCAGAAGTAGGAGTTCTCAACGATGTAACGTGCCACGGCCTCATGGCTAGCTGACGCAGCCATGACCAGCAGCAGGGCGTCACGGGCCTGCTGGCCGATGGCTCCGTCCCGGTGAATGAACGGCACCAGGAGAGAGAAGATCAGCAGGTTGGTGGAGCCCTGCTGGGCTGGTGCAGCCTGGAACAGCATCTCCAGGATCACTGGCTGCCGGGCCATGGTCACGCAGACCTTTACATAGCAATAAAACATGGGAATTAATAAACAGCAATGTGGAATCGTGTGAGTACAACAGTTTCATTACAAGCTCTAGCTTGTAATGAAACTGTTGTACTCTGATACTGAAAACAGATGGAAATCAGGAGATTAAAAACAGCAATAATTCTATTGATACATAAAAAGTAATGAGGTTCAATCGGTGGTCTACTGGGATCAAAATCTTTCTCTCCTTTCTTTCTTTCTCTCTCTGTTTCTCTCTGTCTCTCTCTTTCTCTCTGACACTCTTTCTGACTTTCTCTGACTCTCTCTAACTCTGATTCTCTCTCTCTCTCTCTCTCTCTCTCTCTCCCACTCCCTCTCTCAGATGTCATATTAGCTACAGAAAGCAGCTGTCAGATTCAGCCCAGGAACCCACCGATAAGCATTCATGTAGCGTACAGGTAATAACATGTATGTTAGGGAAGTGCGTGAACATTAGAAAACATGAAATGTATCCTGTGCATGTCTTTGTGTCTACCTGATTGAGCAGCAGCACCAGGCTGTTTTCCAGGGCTGAGGGACAGCCAAGTTCAGGGTCGGCGCAGGCTCCCAGCAGCCTCAGCAGGGGGTGGAGGACGGCTTTGTGCTGCAGCAAAGACTGCTGGGATTGCCCAATAAGCATCTCAAACAGCTTGAGCAGCGCCCCCTGGCTGTCCGGGTCCAGGCCGCGGCTCAGGTGCCACTGGACCAGGCACCCCAGAATGTTCTCAGTGACCACCAGCTCCAGTATGGGGCCCATAGACGGCACACTAGCCCCTCCCTCTGGGCCCTCGCCGGGCCGCTCCTCCGCCAGCAGACACAGCATCTGGTCGGTGTGGTTCCTCACAGCTGTCAGGTCGTCGCTGGAGGAAGAAGGTTCGTGCTGCTCCAACACCCAGGAGACCTGAACGTAAAGGAAGAGTGGAGTTCAGCATCATGTTGAGCTCTCTGCATTCTGAGTTTAGATTGCAGCTTTAACGCTCACCAGAAAACAAATTACTTCAACACAAAAAATTTATTTTATACCAAATGAGTGACTTATAGGGTCACAGAGTCACGGAGCCACAACACTACTGTGGCTAATGTGTGTAGGCTGCATTTATTGAAATATATATACTGTACATTTTTTTAATTACAAATACTGTTAATGGTCCAGAGGCACACTGCAGACCACTAACTGAGAAATGTCCTTTTTTAACCTATTAAATTGACCTATTTCAAAAAATACACTGACAGATATATTTTTTTGACATTTTCACAGTGTCAATAAGTCACAATAACAAGAAACTTTATTTATATAGCACTTCTCATAAACACAAGTTATAAAGTGCTTAACACACAATGCCATAAAAGGGCATGTGTATAGTTACATACTGTGACTTCTCAAAATTAGACAGAATATAACAAAACTTGCATAATAGTCAGGCAGTTGGTCCAACAACTGAGAAAACTGAAAAATAAGCCGGTGTTTCCTCATGCTGACTTATATTTCTGCAATACGGCGTGACAGAGGTGAATTTGCTCGTCTGTGGGCAGCTTGTGTCGATGTTAGATAAGCTTCTGTGCTTCTTTTAGCTTGCAGAGTTTGAGAGGCAGAACTAAAAAAAAAATGTGCCACAAACCACATCCACATTTGTACACACTCCTTACATATCATCTAGATGAACTTAAATGCAACTGGGAACTGTCAAGTTTGCTCCTAGCTTCTTAAAACTCTATAAAAGTTAAAATAAATAAATAAATAAAAATAAAAAACATGGAGTACTGATTCACCATTAAACAGATAAATGATAGCAAAGTAGGCAAACAACACCAACTTTATATGGCTGCAAGTTCTCACACTACAATCTGCCAGGTTTCACCCACGTCTGACTATGTCTAATATATGACAGTATTTAAGGACCATCCTGGTGCTTTTGCATGTTTAAGCGCAATAAATACAACCTACATAAACATCACATTACTGCACACACTTTTCCAAAACATACTACCACAGCAGTACATTTCAGATTTGTTTGTCCTACCTTCCAGGCAGCCATTGGTTTTGGTTCATTCCAAGATGATATTGAAAACAATATATGTTCAGACTTGAAACGTGCTTGAGATAGGTAATCCATCACATCGAAACAAATGTCATTCTTATTTTTTTTGTCAGAGTAACTTTATTTAAATGATCCAACAGGGAGCTGTAAGGAAGAAAATGTACACCTCCGCTCGGGAATATAGTCCCAGAAGAAGATGGCTTTTACCAAAAAATTAAAAATGGCTGTGCCTCTGCATTTGGATACAAGTTAGCAAGCGAAACATTGAATTTTAAGGTGGGTGCATCACCTGATCATTTGATGTTGAAAAATTAAGGGATTTGGCAAAATAACGGGAAAACTAAAATACGGTTTTATGTTTAGGAAAATAGTTGGCACTAAGGTAATGTGTATTTATTGCGATCAAACATGCAAAAAATCACCAGTATGGTCCTTAGAGTTCAAGATAATGTGCTGATTGATTTTGCAAATCTACAAGTAACACATCTTTTTATTTGTTTAGGTTTTTTAATCAAATGGCAGTGCTTTCACAAAAAAAGGAGAGAAGAGATGGAGCAAAGAGAAAGTCAATCTGCATCTGTAAGGTAGCTCAATCTTACACCTTTCTGATCTTTCCCTCAGTGCCACATTTAAACCCTTTGTGGATGTGTAACGATGCTTTCCCTTGCTCTCCATGTGTTAAAGGACCCTACCACCCATTTTGCATGTTTGAACCTCATATATTCAATTTTCATACATGTTACGTTACTGACAATCATTTCCCAAAGGATNCATGTTTGAACCTCATATATTCAATTTTCATACATGTTACGTTACTGACAATCATTTCCCAAAGGACAAAAATGTATTTCAGCTTTCCTAATACATGCTAATTTTTCAGATATGCATTGTTTCTCCTTCTTTCCATGCCATACAAAAAGCAGCAATAGTGATTTCTGTTGTATATTGTGACACACATGCAATGCTGAGTGTGTTTGCATGCAGGGCTGACAGGCAGAAATGTCTCTCTCACACACACACACACACACACACACACACACACACACACACACACACACACACGGTGGGGCAGGCTGTCAGGGCAAAACAGCCCTGACTTCTATATGATTTATATGAACTAACGAGTACATCCAACAAGAAAACCGAAGATGCCCAGTCTGATCTTTATCGGGTAATTATCGGCTTCTCCTCTGCAGTTTGAGGAAAAAGACCTGCTAAATATTTCCAGTATCAACATGTTGGAAAGAAAACACTTAAAACTCTGCGGGGATGTGCTGTAGATCGCTGTCATCAGCTGTGATGGGCTGAATCTGATTGGCTGAGAGAAGTCTCCTTATTTTCAGCAAGAAGTGCCTCCATGCAGACCTAAGACTGCCAAACTTCTTGAGTTTTACAAAGGACATTTCTTGCTGACTGTATATTTTTGTTTTTTTGTGCACACATGAATACATACACACAAACACACACACACACACATATATACAGAAAGATATGTGTGTGTGTTTAAAGTATGGTTTTATATATAGATATATATACACACACATAGCATAATGATATAGTTATTTTTTCCAGAAATTCAGCTGATTAACCATTTCTAGTGGATGAAATAAAAGATGGTAATATCTGTTGGGAATGTTATGGACCTTCTGATCCGGCTTTTAATGGCCGATAATCATCACCAGTTGATTTCTATTTTTAAACATTTCTACATGCGTGAGAGATCTTGCAAACACAACTAATCCATACAACCACTCATTTCAAAGGTGATTCGTTTTAGAGTTCGGCAAATGTGCCCTGCCTCTAAAACCATGGGCGGATTTCCTCCCACTCACCTCTCTCTGAATGATCACAGAGCAGCTTCAGCCATCGCACGATTTACATTTTTATCTCTTTCACACACCTCATAAAACTGCCAAAAAAAAAAAAAATTGAGCGAGCATCAGAGCTGGCCTCATCATTAATCCATCTGGTTTTACTGTGTGAAACAGCAACAGGCCTGTTGCATCTCCAGTCACTCCGTCTTTTCTACGCTCTGAATGACCAGTATCTGAATACAACACGCTGGACAAACTTAATTAACTTCATTCACCATTCAAGCATTTCAAGTATTTGTTAGAGACATCTCATCAAGCTCTTTCCTTGGATTGTCTCTGGAGATGGGATTATCCAGAATGAGACCCCAAATTTAACTGGAAAAATGTTTGGTTCACTGTAATAAATAAAAAAAGAAAAAAAAAAAAGCTTCTCGTAATCCCAATCACCGACAAATCCAATACATCTCTTTACACGGAGCATATCTGACACCACATGCAAGTTGTCAAACTGGATATCCTCTCTGTAGCCGGTGTTCTTTGAAAGCAGCAGGTACCTCCCTGCATATGATGTGGGAGTGTCCTCCACTTGCTCACTTTTGCATAGATATCTATCTATAAATCCAGAAATCTCTGTCCGTCTGTCCATCTGTCTGTGGCACCAACATCTCTACAACCCGGTACTGTATGAAGTTGAAATTCAGCAGGTTTATTGCTCAGGACCCAAAGATGTTTAGTGTCGTGAGCAAAGTTGTTTGGATGAGCGGTTCTTGAATTGAGCTGTGCTGGTAAAAAGTAGTCCGTGCACAGCAGGATACACTCCGGGCACGGTGGCAGGAAACGCTCCACGGCCACTTATGGCAGGCGGCGGTGCACATCATGNCCGGGCACGGTGGCAGGAAACGCTCCACGGCCACTTATGGCAGGCGGCGGTGCACATCATGAAGTCCGGCCCATTCCGAACAGGCACATTTTCAACAGGTACTGCACTAGTTACTTTAAACTGATCTATCTTTTTGTCTGCGTCTGTGTCCACAACCACACCTGCTCTGCTCCTGAATGACTTTTCTGGACTCAATATTTCTAAACAACAAGAACGTATTGTACTTGCAGCCTTAACAGCAGCTAAGAAACTGATTGTCATGACATGGAAATGACTGAACTCGTACTACTAGACTATTAGGCCAGATTTACATGACCATGCACATGTGACCTGATTCCGATTTTTTGTGCGACATGAATCAGATATGCTTCCTGAAGATGTAAATGGTAAAAAGTCACATGAAGTTGGATATGCTCAGATCCAATTTGGGCCACTTCAGTATGTGGAAATAAATCAGTTACGTATCAGATATCCACCAATGTGACTGCTGTCTAAATACACAGATTGGAATTTCCTTCCCATTCTGACTCCGACGTCATGTTCTATCTTATCTGCATATGGATGATGTAAGCGATCAATATGATGATCGCTCTCTGTAAACAGAAATGGAGGACATAATACTGTATATATAGCTGACATGCTGATGTGTGTTAAATGTCCAATAGACGTGTTTGTGTGATGCTGTTACAGCAAACTCCACCTGCTTCTCCTCCGTGATCAGAAAGTATCGGGAAACTATGTGTCCTGATAGGAGAGATAAACGCTCACACAACATATCATTTGTTTCTCTCTGCATGTTAAAGTTTTAACCTGCTGACTATATTTTTAAATAGTTCTCTCATCCACTGAAGCGTTTTGTTCATATGCGTCTCAGAAATGTGCGCATGTGCAGCTGCATCCTGCTGCTACAGGTAAAAGCTGTGTAAATACAGGTATCAGATATGAGCCGCTTAAAAAAGCAAAATGTAAATACGCTGAACAAAAAATCAGATATAGGCAGAAAATTGGAATTGGGCATCAAGACTTGTAGTGTAAATCCAGCCTTAGACATTGGATGTTGTGCTTCCTGGATGTTGTTGTTTTTGATCTTTCTACAGCTCATTCTGACGGTGCTAAAGAGCACAATCTGGTCACGTCGCACAGCTGCCAACGTACTATCAAATCTTCTGCAATTTGTAATGTCTTCTTTATTTATACTGTCTATATGAAATAACCCCCCTCCTTTTTTTTTTTCTTATGTTGTTATGTTCATGTATGAATTTATGTTTATATTTATTGGGTGGTTTAGTTGTATATTATGCAAGGGTGTGTTCTGAAAATTTTATCAAAATTTGATTAAAAAAAAAAAAAAAAAAAAAAAAGCATTTCTGGTATATTCCAGAAAAAAAAGAACTGAACTGAGTACTGAATCCACTTGTTGCTTTCAATCTGCAACTTGTTCCTGAACAACATGACTTGTAATGGAAGCCACATGTCATAATGAAAGCGCAGCAAATCCAGTGGATACGCCGCATTCTGATCTAATGAGACGACTCAGATAAAGCGCAAAATCTGCCCCCGGATTTATTTCTCTTTGGCTGATCCGTGTCAAATCTTGGATCGAGGGCTTACACATATTAGTAAGACTCAACACCAGTGGAGCAATTCCAGGAAGTACATCTACTGTTTATCTGAAGAACTTTGCTGTGTAAACTCATCTATTTGCATCAGTCCATGCTCTGTATTTGACAGGGTTCCAGGTCTTGCTCAGCAAACTTATCCACATAACTCCCTAAACCTGCTTCTTAGAAAAGGCCTCAGGCAGGCGAGGATCGCTAGGTTAAAAACATGTCCGCTGTTGCCTCAGAGTGTCAGGTGACGAGGAGGTAGCGGCGCCCGTAAAACAATCAGTGACTGGACATCAGCTAATCACGCTGCAAGAAGACCGACAAGTCTCATGGCGCCAAAGCTGCCAAATCAATATGTCAACATCCACGCCAGCTGTCTGAATGCACAATCACTCACTGAGGCTGCGCATTTCAACTGGCCTCCATGTTATATATTGTTCGCCTTTTTTTTTTAAATCTTAACATTGTGTGACTCAAAGAACCAAACGCTTTTCTAGTGTCCCACCTGACATACATTTTCAGTAAAAGCAAGAGAATCAAAAACATCCTGAGGTGCATTTCTGGCTCACCTGTCTCCAGTGGTTCTGAAACACCATGAGGCAGGTCTCGGGGTCAGCAGTGCACGGGCTGGAGGGGGCGGCGCTCCGTCCAGGCCGACTCGCGGGCCCCCTCGGGTTCAACCTGCTCAGCCAGCTCATACTGGACTCAGTAAGAGGCAGGTCAAAGGTCACAAAAACTCAAAGACTCAAGAAGGGGAAAAATGTACAGAAGCAACAGAAAGAGGGAAGAGAAAGTAGGAAGGAGTAGGAGAGGACAGGGAGGAGGAGGGCGAAAAACGAGGAAAGAGAATACACAAACGGAGAGATGGAGGAGGCTGGAAGTGTCGGCCGCTGCCGCTTCAGAAGCTGTGTGACCTTGTGCTCCGTGTGGACCCTGTCATCCAGTCTGAAGCCAACACCACTCCATAGCCAGTCAGGACAGGCACTCTGCACTGAGAAAAGGGGAACAAAAACAAAGTTTACAAAAATTATAAATAAAATGACCAAAAAAACATGTTTAAAGGGCCATACCGGTGGTCATGCATGTTTGAGCCCAAAAAACCGAATACATGTTACGCTACTGACAACCACTTTCCAAAACACTAATCTTTCTAAATCAAATGTTCAGGTAAAACATCCACCTTAGAATTCAATTTTTCACCTGCTAACCCTTATGCACAGTTGTTGAAGGCACAGCCATTTTATTTGATTGTGTGTGTGTGTGTGTGTGTGTCTGTGTGTTAATAATGTCAACGTGATTAATCATACAAACATGGAAAATTACACACTTTTGCTTTAGGAAAGGGGAGGGGTTATTAACAGACACTTTGTGTCTCCTGTGTATTTCTGCTGTCTCCACTTCATTATAAACGGGGCACAAACGGGAATAACAGCTCACAGTTTCACTTTCTATTCTGCTGACACAGTGACACAAAGGGCAAAAGTACGGAGCCCGGGAAGGCTCAAGGAGGAAAAACAAATTAAGTCATTCGCACGACTAACTAGCTCGTTCGCACGAGTTACTTGACTCGCAGTTCAGTGAACCGGAAGAAGAATGTAATTTTACTGTCTTCAGAGCTGCTTCTTGCACTGCTCAGAACGGAACAAGCTAATGGTGATATACCTGTCGACACTCCCGTTTGACCCGGGTTTCTCCCGTATTTTCACCCCCTCCCCCGCCGTGCTCCCGTTTGGTAATTTCTCCTGTTAATCCCCTGTGTTCTGACGGTTCTACAGAATCTTAATTGGCTCAATCAAGTTGTTTCAGTCATTCTGTGGCACACAGGTGGAGCACGCTTGCCAGGAGACACCTGCAGCCAAGCGGAACCAAAGTTGATTGAAACAGTTTCTCATAGGAGGAATAAACAAACATAATACAGTCATGCTAGCAAAGCTTTCGATGAGAGAATAAGATCGGGACGGGCTGGGGTGTCATGTCCCAGAAAATCTCCTGTATTTCAATATTGACAGGTGTGAAAGTTGACACGCACACACACACTGTGGACTGTTTTGGATTTAATACAGTTTTATTTTCATCTTGGCCTCAAATATGCGGATATAATTCAGTTTTTGGCTGTCAAACACCGCGTTCTTATATCTTTGGTATCTCTGGAACGTATTTTAAATGATACTACTTTTTTCCGGTTCACTGAAAGTAAGTTGTGCGCACGACTTAGTTAACTCGTGCGAATGAGTTAGTAAGTCGTGCGAATGACTTTTTTTTTTCTCCATGAGCTCTCCCAGGCTCCGTACAAAAGAGAGTTTGAAAGAGAAATTAAAACCCTTCCCACTTTCACATCTCACCACAGTTGCTGTGTGAAGGAGGCCTGCCTGGCAGTGTGGTCAAGTCGGAAAGTGACAAATTTGATGGCGCTCCCCCCCCCCCCCCCCCCCNCCCCCCCCCAATTTGATTGGTGGAAGGGGGTTTCCGCCACCTTCTCACACTTCAAAATGCATTTCAGATGACGCATACTGTGGCCTTAACCTGCAGCATTATTATTATTGTTTACAACAAGCCAAAGATAATGAAACTCTCAGCAAAAAATCTCTTAATTTTAAGAAGTAGTTAATGAGGTAAAAACACCTCCATGTGCATCTGTGTTATCTTATTATAATTACAGTTTCTCTGTCTGTCTGTGGCACCAACATCTCTAGAACCCAGCACTGTATGAAGTTGAAATTCANCAGTTTCTCTGTCTGTCTGTGGCACCAACATCTCTAGAACCCAGCACTGTATGAAGTTGAAATTCAGCATGTTTATTGCTCTGGACCCAAGGACGTGCAGCGTTACATGTGAAGTTGTTTGGTTGAGCGGTTCTCGAAATCAGCTATGCCAATAAAAAGTAGTCCGCACGCGGCAGGATACACTCCAGGCGCAGCAGCATATGCTCCACTCCACAGGCACTTATGGCAGGCTGCAGCGCAAACCAAAAAGTCTGGCCCAGTCCAAACAGGCACTTTTCAACGGGCACTGCACTATTCCAACTATAAAGGCAGAAATCTCTGTCTGTGGCACCAGCATCTCTACAACCTGGGCATTGTATGAAGTTAATATTCAGCAGGTTTATTGCTCAGGACCCAAAGATGTGCAGTGTTGCGTGTGAAGTTGTTTGGATGAGCGGTTCTCAAATTGAGCTATGCAGGTAAAAAGTAGTCCGCGCGGCAGGGTACGCTCTAAGCGTGGCAGCATATGCTCCGGTCCAGTGGCACGGTCTCAACCCGACCCTGTACAGTAAACAAAGCTAGCTCATGAGGACGTGCAGAACTAAATTATGGCAGGCTGTGGCGCACATCATAATGTCCGGCCTGTTCCTAACACGCTCGTTTTGAACGAGCACTGCACTAGTTTATTATTAATAAATACATTTATAACTCGTTTTTGTGTCCAGAAGATAGTCATTTTTTAAAGTTTACAAAATGAAAATACATATATGAGTTTAAAGCAATAATCCATGGCTTTCTTTGGGAAAAGATTCTTGATTTAACTTTAAATTTCACCACACAGCAGTTGTGGGAGTAACTATACCTGAACGACTCTGAAGCTGACATGCTTCTAGACTGACGTATATTCAGTTTTGTTAATTTTCCACCTGCCTTGGCAAGTGAGTCAAAGTTAATATCAGATACTCAAGTTGCACACGGGAATCACTAAATCATTTCCTCTAAATACATAAAATGAATTCTCATGTAAAAGTTGATTCAGCTGAATTAAAAATAAAATCAACTGACCGCACACATGGTTCCCAGCATTCCAGAAAATAAAAGGTCAAATCCTGGCGTGCTGAAGTCTGTTTCTAAGGAAATTCAAAACATCTCATTTTTCAGGTCACACGATTTAGCACCACAAAACGACAATGAAGCCGGTTCAAAGTTCAACTGCAGATTCCAAGATAAGGAGGCCGACTTCATAAAAGCAGCTTGTCAAAGGTTTATAATCAAACATTCCATGCCATAACACTCTGTACTTATAATCTCAGACTGCAAAGTCTAAAGTATATTGATCCAGCATTGCACTGGAACAGACGCTGTTACTGTGTATGACCAAAGATTACAGCAGCTGTTCTGGAAAAAGCAGTTTTGTGCTCTGCTGAGGTGGAGCTTGTTCGGTCTTTTCTCTGGAGACGTTAATGATTGTAGCACATACTGAGTGATGTCATCTCTTCAAGTTCTGCGCTCAGAGAGGATGTCATTTCAGCCTCTAACACCTTTGACCAATGCAAATATTGTGGACTCATCCTTACATGCTTAGATGAGAGAAAAGCAGGTAAAATTCCTCCACAAGATGAAAGTCCAGCATAATGTTCAAGATGATCCTTTGGGTTTTGTGCTCAGTTTGACTGGTGTTAAAGGACCATACCGGTGATCATGTGTGTTTGAACCCAATATATATACAACCCTCATACATGTTATGTTACTGACATACAATTTCCAATTTCCCTAATCTGTCAAAATCAAATGTTCAGATGATACACCCACCTTGAAATTTAATCTAACATTTAAGTACGACTATAGAAGGAACGCTCATTTTAATTTCTTGGTAAAAGCCATCTTCTTCTGGGACAATATTTCCTGGCAGAGACATATACATCGTCTTCCGTGCAGCTCCGTGTTGAATCAGTTAAATAAACTTACTTCAGCAAAAAACCTAATCGACATCATGTTTGCTGTGATGGATTATTTATCTCAACACACTTCAAGTCTACAAGTTGATTTTTATAGCTTAATGGAATGAACTGGAACCACTGGTAGTCTGGAAGGTAGGAAAAACAATTCTGAAGTTTACCGCTAAAGTGGTATATTTTGGGAAATGGTTGTCAGTTACATAATGTGTATGTGGATCATATATATTGGGCTCAAACATGCACGATCCTTTAAGAACTATCCCATGAACTCACACCTGGTCCAGGTGAGGAGTTACAAATTACATCAATGAGTGTCGAGAACAGATGATACAAACGGTACAGACAAAAGAAGGAAGCTAGTATAAAACATACTGCAAATTAAATCCACAACTCACTATCCTTACATTCAGGATAGTTTCAGAATTATTTTACACAATTCTGCCTCTCACGCTTGTGCCCATGTGTTAACAGGATACAGAATGAACAACATGTACTAATATGCCTCTGAACATTACAGAGTCATTAAAAAAAAATCAGAATAAATCTAATGATCTGAGTTCATTATTTATAGCCGCTGGCAGGAAAGTCTTGCGTTACGAGCTTGTGTGAGGCTGTTGGCACATGATCATGTTCTATCATGGAAATGTATGTTATGTATGTTACCTGTAGATGGAATATTGTTTGGACTTAATGTCTTACTTGGTGTTTTTAAAAAAAAGTGTTTCATATTGCTTTGAGAAAGTCAATAAACTACTACTACTATAACTACTACTACTACTCAAATTATTACTTATGGCATTGAAGACTTTTACTCCTTTACGCTTGACAAGGTTAAAGAAACGTGTTAAAGATGCAATCCGAGATCCAAATGTAAACAGACCACCAACAAAAATCTAAACACAGGATTGGACTGATTGGTCTTAGACTGACAGTAAAAATAAAAAAGGGCAAAAATCTAAGTTATTACTTTTTTCTGATGCTTGTTCACACAACTTTTTTTTTTTTTTTTTTTTNTTTTTTTTTTTTTTTTTTTTAAACAAACACACCAACACGATCGCATCAAGGCTATTAATGTATCATCACAATCTCATAAGAACCAGTGTTCCAGTCGTGCAAACTGAGGCAGCATCTGTCGCTGCTGGAGTCCCTCAGTCACAAAGTGTTATCTTAGTGAAATCACCGCAGAGTAATGCAGTTTCTGTGACCTTGTCTGAGAACTGGTTCTAGTTTTAAAACATTTGGTTCTTTCACTGTGATACTGAAGTCACCATCCCGCACACACACACCGCCCACTCACCGGCCGAAGCGGCTTACGGTGATGTCGGGAAATCAACAATCAGTGCATTTCAATGGCGATCTGATTTGGTAAAGCTCGTGTATACTGCAAGGATAATTAACTAGCAACTGTCACCCGGTCATATAAGCAGCTGACGCGTTGTGCCAGGCAGTATGCGATTTAGCAGTCATTTCTGCCCGCGTGTCAGAAGTTACTCACCTCATATAACTGCAGGATTCTCCAGTAGACTCGCTTGCTACGAGGCGCTGATTTCCACGGAGACCCGCTACCTTGTTGCTAGCAGCGCTAACGGGCAGCTAATGCCTAGCTGCTAATGATTTCCACAATGTCAGAACAGCAGCCGGCTATCTACTTTAACAGTAACCTGGAAGCAAATGGCTACCTTAAAAATACGGTGTCAGGACAGCTGAAAATGGACCACTCCTTCATCGTGGCTGCTGCGCAGCCTGTTAGCTGGAGAGAAACATCCCGTTCAGTGATTTCACAACCCCTCTGCCTTCTCCCGCCGCCATCTTGCTTTGACTCCTCCCACTCAGTCCTCTGAGTCACGCAGCAGAGACGCTGCTGCGACCCACGGCAACTCATACAAACATTCTATTAAAAATAATAACAGTAATAATAATTACAAATAAATTAAAATCAGGTTTTTAATTTGGAGTAATTGGCTTTATCCTGTTCATATTGTTCTCTACTATTAATGTGTATTCTTTTACTTTTATAACTAGTATGTATATGTGTGTATACATGTATGTATACAGTACGTAAATATATATTTTTAACTTTTTAATTGTCCTTCTGATCTAATGTTTATTGTTGTGTAAACTAATTATATACTTCTGCACTCTTACTATCCTGTACATTTATTGTGCTTGTTCTGACTTTTATGAATCCCTCTTTAAAGGACCATGTCATCCATTTTGCATGTTTGAGCCTAATATATTCAATTTTTATATACGTAAGGTTACTGACAATCATTTCCCAAAGCATACTACTGGAATGGTGAATTAGAAAAAACCTTCCAGACCACCATTGGTTTCATTTCATTCTGGTACGCTATTAAAATCAACTTGAAAATAACTTGAAATGTTCTTGGGATAGGTAATCCATCATCACCAACAAGATGTGTATTCATTTTTTTAAAGAAGTTACATCATTTTAGCATGTAAGCACAATAAAAATCGGGGAGTGAATGTATGCCTCCACCAGGGAATATAGTCCCAAAAGAAGACCTGCATTTATGGAAAAATTTAAAGGACCGTGACTTCATAAGGCTGTGTAACTATTAGCAGGAGAAACATGGATTTTTAAGGTGGGTGTATCACTTGAATATTTGATTTAGAAAGATTAAGAGATTTTGCAAACTATCAGGAAAGCTGAAATATGGTTTTGTCCTTTGGGAAAAGGTTGATAGTAACATAACATGTATGAAAATTGAATATATTAGGCTCAAACATGCAAAATGAGTGGTATGGTCCTTTAAGCAAATGTGTGTGTATATTATCATACATATCTTGGTAGTGTAAATCCAGCCCTCTTCATGTCTTGTTAGCACTTTGGGCTGTGTTTTCGAATGAAAGATGCTATACAAATTATTATTATTATTATTATTATTGTTATTATTATTATTATTATTATTATTATTATTATTATTATTATCATTATTATTGACAAAATTAAGGAAAAACAGTGAGTATGCCTCAAAGATGAACAGAAGTGTTTGCTGTGCACTGATGTGGGCAGTTTATTACTTTGGTCATTATATTGCACAACAAAGTGCTAAAAAACACAGCTGAAAACAGTTTATGATAATTATGCTGCTCTTTGATGGTCATATGGTGTCTGGCAAAATGAGCTCAGAACAAAACACAAAATTTTTTAGGGATTCTTTATTCTGGATAAACAACAGTCAAGAAAAACACTTGTTGGATGGTGTGTTAATCACAACGTAATCACAAGCCAAAATCTGAATTCAGAAATAGCTCTGGTTAAGTGCAATAGCCACAGTGGCTTATCTTCTTTTAGGGCATTGCTAAGGGTCCACTCGCAAATGCACAACTCCAGTGGTTCAGTCAGTTTATGGATGGGCCAGGAAAACCAAAGGAAGGCCTTCATCCTCCAGGCCTTCAAAGTTATTCGGCCTTCAACTGCTCCAACACACCTCGAAGCGTTATCTTGCTCCTGCAGCTTGGGTGTGGCCCACTGCTTGGCCTGACTGAGGAGGACAAAAGAACTTCTTGTTTCCTGCCCAGGTATTCATAGTTTTTTTCCTTTCACCTACTGCCTATTAAAATCAGAGAAGATATTCAGAATGCCATTGCCAACTAGTGGCAAGGAGAAACATTTTCCCCTCTGCTTTCCCACCTGGCCACAGTTACATGATATCTGACCAGTCAAGCTAATTAAAGCCAAACATCAAGTCACCTCCATCAGGAAATCATCAGACGCTTTTTAAATCATCAATCCAAACAAGATATCTGTCTAACATGTTTTGTTTTTAAACTGAGGTAGAATAAGTTGCAAACTAATATAAAATAGTACAGATTATAATATAAATGCATCATAAACACACACAGAAAGAAGTAGTAGTATATATCATAATCACAGTAGTAATTATGATATGAAATGTTGTAGGCCTGCAAACTGCAGACAGGCTTTTTGTTTGTTTAGAAGAGGATCTGTGGGATTTTCTAGAGGAAGGAACAATTCCCAGAGGACTCCTGATATCTGCTGTGATTCCCAGCCATAGAGACCAACATCACCAGGCAGGGTTTGTTGTTAGGTGAACCAGGAAATGGTGCCTGATGGAAGTCGACAAGGTTATGCAGGGCAGCTGTACGCCATCCAAGCAGGTCATTCAACTTTGAGGCATTTCATTAAGAGCAAAGGCTGCCCTTTATTAAGAAAAAGAATGTATTAGGCTGTAAAACCAAACTTTGCAAAATGGATAAAATGGGTGAAGTTAGAATCAGAAGTAACCAATGGCAGAGACTGTTCAGATGGCATCGGATGCAGGACGTGAAGAAAGAGGGAGGAGAGGGCGAGGACGAAGAGAAGGACAACAACAACTCTCAGCTACGGAAGCTGAAATTTGAGTGAGTGATTCCCAACTGGATAACAAATCGAATCAAATTGTGCTATTTGATACAGAAGCACAAGGAGGGACACAGGGAAATAAACTAATAGAGTGAAATATAATACACATTTGTAAAATCCAGTACATGTTTTCATTTGTATTTCATTTCAATACATGAATTTAATGCATCACAGTGAAATGAAAAACAGATGGCAAAAGGCGCAGTATTTATTTTTGTGGTTTATAAGACTGAATGAATTGTTTTGCATTGTGATGTGAATTTTCATGCCACGGAGAAAAGAAAAGATCACAGGTTTTCATTTCAGGGTTGTCTGGCAGAATTGCAATTTGAAAATGATCATTTTTTTTGTTTAAAAAAAATGCATTCTTTGTGTTTATGAATATTCTCAGTTGCGTTTGAATTATCTTTAAAGGACCATACCACCCATTTTGCATGTTTGAGCCTAATACATTCAATTTTCATACATGTAATGTTACTGACAATCATTTCCTAAAGCATACTACTGGAACGGTGAATTAAAAATGTTTTTCCTACCTTCCAGACCTCCATTGGTTTCAGGTCATTCTGCTATTAAAATCAACTTGTTGATACTTGAAACGTTCTTGGGATAGGCAATCCATCATCACCAACAAGACGTGTATTCAGGTATTTTTTAGAAGTTTTAGTGTTTAAGCTCAATAAAAAGTGTGGAGTGAATGTATGCCTCCACCAGGGAATATAGTCCCAAAAGAAGACCTGTGTTTATGGAAAAATTTAATGGACCATGACTTCATAAGGCTGTGTAACTATTAGCAGGAGAAACATGGATTTTTAAGGTGGGTGTATCACTTGAATATTTGATTTTGAAAGATTAAGAGATTTAGCAAAATATCAGGAAAACTGAAATATGGTTTTGTCCTTTGGGAAATGATTGTCAGTAACATAACGTATGAAAATTGAATATATTAGACTCAACCATTGCAAAATGGGTTGAATGGTCCTTTAATAAGAGAATTTGGTCAAAATATGGAGAGGTGGCTTCACAATCATGTTGCCATGATTCAAACAAATAGGATGGAACAATACACATTTATTACATCATGTGGAAATTGTTCACGTTTTAATAATCAAGTAGCAAACCATCATCATCATCATCATCATCATCATTATTTCCTCTTCATCACTTTCCTCCCTCACATTTTCCTCAGCAGCTGGAGAGAGTGGGTGGTGGATCCAGCAGAACAGTTTTATTATGTCTGGCTGCAGGTTATGATCTTTCCCATATTCTGCAACTGGGTGATTATCATCTTGAGGTACACACACTAAAAGTTAGGAACATCATATCTAATCTTCATCAGTTATTATTGAAATGTTATATTGATATGATATCCCGGGTTTATTAATGATGTGTAGGACATGCTTCACTATGATCTCGCTGAGCTACCTGGCTGTGTGGCTCACACTGGACTACCTGTGTGACCTCGTGTACATGCTGGATATGATCGTCAGAACTCGCACTGGTAATTTGAATGTTTTCTGATTCTGTCTTTTTGTTGTATGTCAAGTTTCATGTGTGGAGTTTGTTCTTTCCCTTTTTTTTTTTTATTTTGTTTGTTTGTTTTGTTTTTTGGTCTACAAGGAATTCATTACAAATCCACCATATTTGTTGATGGGGGTGCTGAATAATTACCGTATATACTCAACTATAAGCCAATCTCGAGTATAAGCCGATCCCCCAATTTTGACCTGCAAATTTAGATTTTTAAAGAAACCCATATATAAGCCGCCCCCCTGATTTTGTTCCATCAATTTATTTATTTAGAAAATTGTTCCGTTGTGATCATTTGTTATTAAATGACAGACAAGGCAGCACACACGTCTTCCAGCAAAACTCCCAGTCCTAGTAGAAAAATAGTGGAAGAAATAGTTTCCAGTAGTTTATGTGGAGCTAATTGCTATGATATTTGTCAAATATTTCTAATAATAATACCTAAATACCTAAATAATACCTGATTTTCATTAGCATACTCATCCTAAACCGATACTACACTTTTTCAAATAACTGAGTTTGCTGAGTATAAACATTTTTTCAACAATGATATTTTGTTTAATTTTGCAGAATACACCAATCTCAAATCCATCAGTGTTTCATGTTACAACCAGATTTTTCTTCCCTAAATACAGTATACAATTAATAAAATTATAAATCAAAGCTTTGTAATTATGTTTATAACACAATGTGAACTTTTTTTTTAACTTTTTATTTCTACCAGTGTTTCAGTTAACACAGGATATGTTGGAGCATTTAGCTTAAATTTAGCATTTAAGACTCCCTGAATTGCTTTGCCAATCCATGTACTATCATAACATTTTAATGCTAAGGAAGAGATGTGAATTCATATCTCATGACTATTAAAGCTATCCTATCTTATGTTGATCAGACATTTACAGTAATATGATATAATAATTTTACCATCTCTGCAATTTTAGTAACTCTGCAAAAAATGTGTGGTAGAGCAAGGCATGGTGCTGCTGTGTGTGAAGTTATCATTTTGAGGTTAAAATCAGGAAAACACATCTGACGCAGCATTTTGTGACGATTGTCATGAGGCGTCACTTAAATAAATGCTTAGCAGAATGAAAATGTACCACTGTGTGTCATTCAAATCTGGACACAAAGCCAGTTCAGCTTCCTGAATGTAGCTTGTTGATTCTGCATGATTTTCCCAGATATGAGCACGATGTAAAAGGTTGATGCAAATTGTTGGTTTTCTTAGTTGAAGATACATGTTATTTTTTTAGACCCTGCAGACTTTGTGCTACTCACACAATTATTCAGTCAATCCTGAAAAAGAGTTTTTATTTTATTTATTTATTTTTATTAACACCACAAATGAGCGAACAGACAGTAATCACAAGGTGACAATCAATAATTACACAACATAAACATAACATAAACACCAATTTCACACATTACAATGGTGGTGATAAATAAATAATAAGGCAAGATGTGATGCTACACTAGTAAAAAAGAAGAAGGAAAGAGAGAAGAGGAAAAAAAGAAATGACACAAGAAAGAAGAAGACAAAGAACAAAAAAGAAAACAACGTAAAAAGGCTTTGGATGCAAAAACATCAATGATATAATCATTATAAATATAAGCGTTACCATGTGGTGTATATGTGTTGGCTAGGTGGTGCATACTGCAGTCTACTGTTAAAGGGAGGTGTATGTGTGTGTGTGTGTGTGTGTGTGTGTGCTGCAAAGACATATAGAGAGATACCAGTGTGTAATGAAAGGTGTAAGGATTGAAATACCTTGAAAGAAAGAAGAAGTAACAGAGATAAAAAGCAATGATACAGAAAGAGAGGAAAAGGGAGATAAGTGAAGAGAGAAAGGGGAAGAAAACAGCTAGGAGGACTAAACTAAGTAATTAATTGATTAAATGAAAAGAAAAATGGGGGGATACACATTGTTAGTGGGGGAGTACAGTGGAAGAGATTCTGGGTGAATGGTGAACCACCAACCGTATAAGCTAACACCAAGCATACCCTATCCAAGGCCTGAAAAAGAGTTTTGTTAGTTGCTAGCCATAGTTTGACATAGAAGTTCTAGCAGGGATTGTAGGGATTCATCTCTGGGCTTTCTAAACCTTCATGTTTTCCCTCTGCAGGATACTTGGATCAGGGCATCCTCATCAAGGACCAAACTCAGCTGAGGCACCACTACCTCCATTCTTCTCATTTCATAAAGGACCTTATTTCCCTGTTGCCCACCGACTTCTTCTACTTTGCCGTTGGCATTCACATTCCGCTGGTGAGGGTTAACCGCCTTCTTCGTACGCCGCGACTCAGCGAGGCCCTGGATCGCATGGAGACGCGAACCTCCTACCCCAACACTTTCCGCATCTGCAAGCTCATGCTCTACATCTTCGTGCTGATCCACTGGAATGCCTGCCTGTACTTTGCACTGTCCAGCTACATCGGCTTTGGGTCGGATGACTGGGTTTACCCCAACATCACCGTGCCAGAGTTTGCGTCCATGCGTCGCCAGTACTTCCACTGCTTCTGGTTCTCTACCCAGATTTTTACCATGGTGGCCGACACACCGACACCGAGAAGGGAAGAGGAGTACTTGTTCATGATTGCAGACCTGCTCATTGCCGTGCTGGTGTTTGCGTCAATCGTTGGCAATGTTGGCAATGTAATCACGAACCTGAGGGACCGTGATAATGTCTTCTTCCCAAATCATGAACTGGTGAGTTGGAAAATAAAACCAGATGAGACATGATGACACGAGACGGAATGCGGTCATTCCTATGTTCCTAGGGTCCTATGATCTCAGATTCCAAAATCATTCTCCGATGACCAGCTGACCGAGACTGACCAGACATACTTTCTTGATCATAATTTCTGAGACCAGAATCATGATCCACAAGCTTTGCCTGACTCAACTGCGTCACCTGGTGTCTAAGTTTTCAGTAACGACGCAGCACCCCCCCCCCCCCCCCCNCCCCCCCCAACATCAGGTTGCATCTGGATTTGGAATTTCCCCCATTGAAATGAATGGGGAGAACTGTGTAATGCACTGAACTTGCACCCAGACTCTCTATTCTCGCCATTCCTTTTATTCCAGAATAATGATCCAAATCCCTACCCATAACTATTATGTGCTCTATTGTGCTATATAGAGCTGAGAAACATTGGACCCTGGGAACATAGATACGCTCCCAACAGAATGAGATGAACCTTTAAATCTTTGTGTCTAGATTTAAAGGTTAAGATTTATTTATTTATACAGCACATTTTCAAACAACTGCTGTTGACCAAAGTGCTGTACATTGGCTAATAATAAAATACGAATATAAACAAGAAATGCATCATAACTATATACATATAACCATACATACATATACATATGTGCAGGTCGAGTATAAGAAAGTTTGCAATATAAAATTTCAGAGCAAAGATGATTCAAATGCTTTCGTGTAGAAGTGAGTTTTAAGGTGAGATTTAAATATTTGGATGGAAGGTGCTGACTTGATAGACAGATCTTAGAGGCTGCGACGGCGAAAGCTTTTTGTCTTTAGTTGAGACCAAGCTAGATGGGCCAGATTTGGTGATCTGAGGGACTTGGAGCTTGTATGATATATAAGTGGAGGCTTGGCCATTTAAAGCTTTGAAAACAAAAAGTAGAATCCTGAAGCCAGTGGAGAGCAGCTAAAACTGGAGTAATGTGATCTCTCTTTTTTGAACCTTTAAAAGGTGAGCTGCAGCATTTTGAACGAATTGGAGGCCACAGACGTCTGGTTGATACCAGAGTATGAGGAGTTGTTGCAGTAGCTGAGAGGAGATGAGTACATGGATGACCTTTTCCAGGTTATTGAGTGAGAGGAGTGGTTCGATTTTTGAAATACAGGCAGTCCCCGGGTTACGAATGAGTTCCGTTCCTACAGCTGTCTTTAAGTCAGATTGTATGTAAGTCGGAACAGTTACATAAGGTCTATATCTAGAGTATATATTTTACCTTTCTATGCAGAAGAAACACTTCTTGATATACTAAAAACATCTTAAACATAACAGTACCACTGAACCGCTGATGACGCACAATGTTTTGACATGCGTTGTAAAATAGTGCGCCGTTCGTTATTACAAAACATTGTATGTAACTCAAATTTTTAATTTAATAGGCTTTATGGCAGTTGGTTCATAAGTACAGATTGCNTGTATGTAACTCAAATTTTTAATTTAATAGGCTTTATGGCAGTTGGTTCATAAGTACAGATTGCTTGTAAGTCAGATATTATTAACTTGGGGACTGCCTGTAGTTCAAAGCTGAAAGAAACTTGGTTTGACAATGGCATTTATCTGTTTATCAAACTTAAACTTGGAGTCAAAAATCATTCTGAGATTTTTAGCTTGGGGTCGGAAAAATGTACTTAGGTTATGTCAAAGAAACTAAAGGGTCTCACAACTTCTCTCAATTGCAGATCACACTCTTTATTTTTGTGTACACAGGAAGTACAGACATGGATGGTTCCATAAAGCTTCAAAATATCTCAGCCTCAGCTCCTATTATTATGCTCATAGCTGATCCAAACCCTTCATATGTCAGAGGGGCCTAGACTAGTAGTCTAGTTTAGGCTAGAAAGCTTTGTCATACCCGAAACGACCTGTGCCATCTCCAAGGACTGTTTTCACAGAAACACACATTGTTCCAGGCCATTAACACTATTTATTAACACTGGAAATAACATAGGCACTGAAGAATAAACATGCACACAGGAATGTAAGAATATTAAAATATAAGTATTAACACACTTGAATATAAATGAACAGTTTGAGTATATGAAATGTAATATGCAGTAATGTTAAAGAGAATATTAATTCGCAGTTTATTAGTTTATTAGTTTATTAGAGAGCTGTGTGACTGATTTTGGACAGGAGGGCCAAAAATAAGAAGAAAAAACAAGACTACTACTTCTACTATAATAAAAATAATAATATGAATTTCTTGTCATCGAGAAAGAGCTAAGATATCTTTTTATTTGTTGCTATTTCAGGTGAAGGCATACCTGCGAAATCATCACATTAGCAAGGAGCTTCGACAGCGTGTTAACAACTGGTACCAGCATCTTCACATCAACAAGAAGATTATTCGAGAGAATGAAATCCTGGGGCAGCTTCCTGTACACCTGAGGACAGAGATCGCTGTGAGCGTCCACCTGCCGACACTCTCCAAAGTCACCATCTTCCAGAGCTGTGAGACCAGTCTGCTGGAGGAGCTTGTGCTCAAACTGACACCTCAGGTCAGAGTTCAAAAAGACGGAGGGGTCATGGTGGAAAACACCAGGATCACACAATAATTTGACTCAATCAAATGATTTGACTCAAGTACTATAACATGGATATTAGTTCGTGTTGTTTTCATCCATGGATGTTTTTAGATGGATGATATGATACAACAAATAATAGTGTTTTTTTTTTAAAGGACCATACCATCCATTTTGCATGTTTGAGCCTAATATATTCAATTTTCATACATGTTACATGACTGACAATCATTTCCCAAAGCATACTACTGGAACAATGAGTTAAAAAATTTTTTTTCCAATTTTCCAGACCAAACCATTCAGGTTTTTTAGAAGTTTTGTAATTTTAATGTTTAAGCACAATAAAAAGTGCAGAATGAATGTATGTATTAAAAGAATTCTGATTCTGATTCTGATGTCTCCACCGGGGAATATAGTCCCAAAAGAAGACCTGTGTTTATGGAAAAATTTAAAGGACTGTGNATGTCTCCACCGGGGAATATAGTCCCAAAAGAAGACCTGTGTTTATGGAAAAATTTAAAGGACTGTATCTTCATAAGGCTGTGTAAACTATTAGCAGGAGAAACATGGATTTTTAAGGTGGGTGTATCGCTTGAATATTTGATTTTGAAAGATTAAGAGATTTTGCAAAATATCAGGAAAGCTGAAATACAGTTTTACCCTTTGGGAAATGATTGTCAGTAACGTAACATGTATGAAAATTGAAAAAATTAGGCTCAAACATGCAAAATGGGTGGTATGGTCCTTTAATTACGTTTTAACATTGAAGGGTGAAAATTCTTGGAATCGATGGTAGAGCTCAAAACCACATCACGCTGCTTTACACATGAGCTAACTTCATTGGTTTATAATTTAATGAAATAGTTGCATCAGCATAGGACATTTTAATGTAAGTAAAAATTTTCCCCACAATTGATTATAACCACCTCAACCTATTGTCGCAGAACACCAACCCACTTACAGGCAACTTTTTCCAGCTGGAAATGAGGTGATGGGAAGACATAATATTTCTTTCTCAGAATCGGGATGGGATGGGATGGGAAACCTAAGTCTTGGGAATAGATGGAAATCAAGAGGAATCACATGACATTTTATATACAGTAACATAGCATTTCCAAAATTGGAGTCATGCTGTATGATAATATGCCTGGCTGTATGGAACATGGAAAGTAAATATTCAGGGACAAGATTGAGATGGGACAGGATTAGCAACAACGATGTCACACTACAGAAACTGGAAGATATTAAGTGGAATGAGGCAAGACGTCAAGAAAAGAGAAATAGGAACAAAATCACCCTCACATGTTTTTAGTCTGGTTATCCTTCACTTTAGGTGTCAGTACAACTAACTTCTTCTTCTTCTTTTCCTTTCGGCTTTCCCTTCAGGGGTCACCACAGCGAATCATCTG